>PVKP010010363.1:0-64884 GCA_004027715.1 Plecturocebus donacophilus
GCAGAATAGGTGGCTGCCCAGCAAGAAGGCTTGGAAAATCTGCAGAAGCGTGCCCTGGAGTGTTTAAGTACTGACCGACATATGCATGTGAAAGACGTAATCAAAGCTGGAGAAAGAAAAATGAGAAATTTCCATGATTTCTCTCCTTACTTATTGCTTTTGAAGACCCTGAACTCTATTCTCTGACTCCTCAGGCCAGAGAATGCTGTTTTCTGCTTGAGCCCTATTTCCCTTACTCCCCAGTAACCCAAGTGACAGGAGAGGGTTCAAGGGGAGGCCATTTCAATGTGGATTTCTTCTTTCAAGGTTGGCAACCCCTCTGGTTTCTACTTCCCTTGGTCATTCATCCTATACTTTCAAATAGTTGCTTTTTATATTTTGACCAACGTTTATAATTGCTGTCAGCAGAAGGGTTAGTTTGACACAAAATACTCTGCCATTACACTATACTCTGTCCCTGCACTATAAATACTTGCATCACTGATTGAGTCTGCTTTCTGCCATTAGGCTGTTATTGCCAAGTTATTTACTGTCAAGTGATTTAATCAATTTGGCAGCCAGCAGCACATCCATTTCTGCCGTTCATTTGTTTGTTTTTAGTAAGCTTTAAATAAACAACTGGGGATAACTCAAGGACTGTTTCTAATTGAAAAGGCTTTAGCCAACAAGAGAGGCATTTTTGAGGCTCCTAGAGTTTTCCAACTATGTAAACACTGAACTGAAAATTTGACTGCATTCATTGTTAGTAAGAGATAAAGATTTTCATGTACCTGGGGAAACAGGAGAATTTTCCAGCAATTCAATACTTCTAACAAGTGTGCTTTCTCTGCTCTGGAAAGCTTCTATTAAAAAAAATAAATGACAGGACAGAGTCATCTCTTTTTCCATTTACATTCAAATACCCTAATTAATCCCAGTACATTTTCCCACTTCCAAAATTATGTGTAAAACTTGGTGAGAAATGTATTCATTTATTTTATATTTACAAAGTGCCTGATTTGCAGCATGAACAACAGTAAAACTTACCATGTATTTGTATCAAAATCCTCTTAAGAATGCCTTTTAAATATCAAAAATCCCATTGTCATTAATTGAGCTGTGAAATTATTTTGAATTGTATTAAACCACTCACAAAGAAACCCTTCTATATAGACAAAAATTCTTCATAAGATATACAAACATAAAATTGTCAAGAGCTGTAAAAGCCTTGATTTTCATTTAGAATTAAGAATAGCCATGCAATGAGAACATGGAGATCAGTTTGTGAATAAAGAAGAATAAGAAATTTAGATATGAATTGTGTACCTTTCCAAAACACCCAACTTCCTTCTACTAGGAAAGAAGGGAGGAATTTAGCTCGGCAAAAAAAAAAATAAATAATAAATAAATAAATAAATAAATAAACACTGAGGAATAATGTTGACTCTGAATCTACTTTACATTATATACTTGTTGTAAAAGGCAAATAATTACAAAATAGAGGGTCAAAAAATAAACATGAGAGCAACGTCCTTAAAATAATAATATCTTATGCTCTGAGTTCCTACCAGAAGAAACATTTCTTCTTCATCACATTTTTCATATTGCACATTTGGAAGAGTGATACTTTGTTTTAAATGTAGCTTTAATGGCAGAGAAGACATAATTAGGATAATTCAGGGAAGAGAGCCCACAGATATAAATGAGACATGGAAGCTATTCATGAGGAGTTTAAAAAACATCATGGAAGGTCACTAAGTTGTCTAGTGTTTCTGTATGAATATCACAAATAGTTCTGCTTGATTTGAAACAGTAAATAATAGCAAATAAAAATCAGTATCAAACTGTACTATAAACGGTTAGATATATTTAATTATCTTTCAGTATGAGTACACACATTCTAAAATAGACAAAACAGATCAAAAACAAACTGTCGTCATTATTAAACTCCTGTTAGAAAATGTTTTGTTAAGTTACGTTGCCAATAAATTTTTAGAACAAGTACTAGCCTACTTAAATTCTGACGGACAGAGTGACCACACCAGAAAGCAGCGCTCCTCACCAAGTCCAGTGGCTTATCAGGAGAGTGTTGACTGAGGCTCAACTGTGTCTGATGTGTTTGGCTCTTATAGCAGCATGGGCCCTCAACCAATTAATGGCCAATGGATGCATGAAAGTATTTTCATGGCAGATCACCCAAAAATTATTAGAAATATTTCTGCTTGAAACTTTGGTCAATGAATAAAAGTATAAATGTGTGAGGATATTTTCACGGTAGAGCACACAAAATATTATCAAAGATTTCTGCCTGAAATTTTAAAATACTTGATTTAATGATGTTTACGCTCATAAAAATACAAAAATAATATTTAAAGGGAAAAAAGAACTCCAAGGCATATTCTACCATAAAAGGGACTTGTCCGGAAGAAAAACATTATTCATTTTTGTTACATACAGTCGCTTAGCACTAGTATGGCAAACACTGTGCTCGAGGTAACACTGAAGCAAAAATAATCCTTGTCCTCAGAGGCAACAGTTTATGTTCAATTGCTATCTTAACGTGGATTTCAAACTCTAAAGAAAAAGGGTGCTAGAGGTGGGAACTGAAAAACTGACTGACACCAGCATTCAAATTTATTTTTAAGATAACTTTGAGTAATTTTAAGAGGAACTTATAACTTATTCTTTGATGAATTAAACCAACATTTCTTCACTACATACAAAATACCAAATATAAAAATGAACAAGTCACAAATTCTGCAGGGTCTGATAGGCTAAAAGAGAAGAAAGATGAGCAAATGATTAATGTGGCAATTTGACAAGGGTTGAGATGAAAGCAAACAGAAGAAAGTCACTTTTATAGAAGAAAACCTCAGCAAAGTTTTCCCAGAGGAAAGGAACATTGAGTTGAACCTCAGAGGTTAAGTAAAGTTCAGTATGTGAAAAAAAAAATGGAGAAGGGAAAGTGATAAGCTACAACTAAAAGCATGTGGGAAGTGAGAAAGTGCAAAAAACAAAACAAAACAAAAATAACCTTGGTGGTCGATTTTTTCTTTTTCCATTTGCTGATGGTTTCAGTTTCTCTAGCCCTTGGAACTGTGAAATCACTGAAGCAAGTTTAAATGAAGTATGAAATAATACTTTGAGGTTAGGCAGCTGAGGTTGCTTGGGAAGGAAATGCTATACTTTGAACTGCTGTTTGCAATGGTACTAAATGAAAACCCTGACATGAAAATGCAGCTGTTGTTTTCAATTAAAATAAGGCAAGTTTGAGGCAAATACATGTTAATGCAAAATAATGTGTGTTATATAAACTGTATTCAAATTGGAACTAACAATCTAATAGAGTAAGATTAGATTGATTCATGACGGTAGAAGTGGGATTTAAATAAATTCTTCACCTTGGAATCTAAGCATCTAGGAAACAAGAGGAATAGAGTTTACTTAGCATACAATGTAGCATGGAGCTGTTTTTACTGTGATAGCCATTGACGATTCCTTTCCAGTTTCTTTATAGAACCCTAATGTTGTTTATATGATTCTGGTAAATGTAGCTCAATCTCAGCTCGAGGAGAAGCCTCTGATTGATTCAAACCAACCTAAGCTTTATTTTCCTGGTAACTATTTTTGGATAGCCACATTACCTAAGTTAGCCATTATACTCCACTTACCCCTGTTTGCCACGTGTGATGGTTAATTTTACATGTCAGTTTGACTGGATTAAGGGATACCTAGATAGCCGATAAACTATTACTTCTGGTTATGTTTGTGAGGGTGATTCCACAAGAGACTGACATTTGAATCAGTAAACAGAGTAAGGACGATCCATTCTCACCGAGTATGGGTAGGCACTATCCATCCAATAGGCTGAGGGTATGGATAGAAGAAAATCTTAGAGGAAAGATGAATTCTCTTCCTTCCTTTCCCTTTTACTCTCCCTTCTCCATCCCTTTCTCCTTATCTCCCTCTCCCTCTCTCTCCTTTTCTCTCCTTCCCCTCCCTCTCTCTCTCTTATGGGGCTGGAACATCTCTCTTCCTCTTCCCTTAGACATCAGAACTGCAGGTTCATTGGTCTTTGGATTCTGGAACTTGCTGAAGTGGGCCCTCTGTGTTCTCAGGTTTGGGGCTTGAGTTACACCACTTGCTTTCCTGGGTCTGAGAACTTGGGACTTGGACTGAACCACACTATCAGCATCCCTGGTTCTCCAATTTGCAGACAACTTGCCATGGGATGTCTAAAATTACCCTCTAAAATTACATGAGCAAACTCCCCTAAATATCTATCTATCTATCTATCTATCTATCTATCTATCTATCTATCTATTTATCTATCTATCATCTATCACCTATCTCTACATCTTAATCTATTTAAATATCTATCTACATATATATTATTCTATTGGTTCAATTTCTCTGAATAACCCTGCCTACTACTGTACTGAAGGCATATTGTGCCATCAAGGAGAACCAGCTTTAGGAAAAAGCAGACTAAAATGATAACATAACTGAGAAATGGACAAGCAAATGAATAAACACATAAAAATGAGGCCCAGCCTACCTCTGAATTATTGTGGGTGAAAAAATTTATGTCATAAAATTTAGGCCATTTTGAGTCTATTTTTTTTTTTACTTACAGATATAGCTAGGATCCAAATACTTTAGATATTTACCTATTTTCCTATAACATTGGCTCTCTGAGTATATTCATGTAAGGTCCTAATATTTACAGTATAGACAATCTCCAAACTTTTGTGTTGGGCAAAAGTAGTTACAGTCTCTTTTCTCAAGCATCTGAAGGATCACCAGCACTGCTATAATTCTCATAAAACCAGCGCCTCTTCTTGGCCCAGTGTCGTATTGGCATTGCACATAATACCCAGTCTTGAAGAAGAAACTGGGTTGAAGAAACCCATGTTTTCTTAAGGGAATGGGACAGTATATCACTCACTTCATCCAACAGGAAGGTTCTTGACATCCCCTTAATCACATAGTCCTGCCCCTCAGATTTCCTATCATGACAGTTGCTAAAAGCCTCTACCTATTGCCGTCTCCTTGTAATGGGTTCACCAGCTCCACTCCCCCATCTTCTCCTGCCCTATACCTCGCTGCACACTTCTTGGTGACAAACACAGGGCCTCTGCAGTTTGCACTGTTCTCTGGTTCATAAAAGTCAGCCATCTTGAAATACGGGTAGGAAAAAGGAAACCCTTCTCCTTCCATCATTCCACCACTCTGTTAGCCCTCCATGGAGGGAAAGTCATACTGTTTTTCTGCCCAGGTGTATTCCCTTGGTAAGTGCTTCCCCTCTTTACCCTACTGCTTCTGCGCTATAAAGAGTCCCCATATCCCAAGCACCCAAAAGAAACTAACTGGCTTCTCTTTGCTGTGCCTGTGTGAGCTCCTCTTAGAATATCTGGAAGAGATTATATCAAGGCCAAGATTGAATCCCCTGTATCTCCAAGTACTGTGCCTTCAGTAGGTTGAGAAAAGGGCACATTCTCTTGACTTCCTTACAGATGCAGGTTCTTAGCAAAGGTGACCACATCTCTCTTATTGAAATTTATGAAATGTCAGATAATAGACTTCTCAGAGGTGACATCATTGGGTTTAAAATAACCTTGATATATTGGAAGAAATTTAGAGTAAGGCATAACCTCCTGACCTCCCTATACCCAACCCCCAAGATCTCCCAACTTAGGATCTTTTAAAAATCTGCTTCACTTCTGGCTCCCAGTGTGGTAGATATAAAATAATAATAATAATATAGACATAATAATTGGGTAGACCCAATAATGCTCTTGTCTTATTCCCTGAAGCCTGTGAATATGTCGCCTCACAAGGTGATGGAAGCAGCAGCCCATCAGAAGCTGCCGCTGCGAGGACAGCAGCTACAGCAGAGGAGGGCAGGGCTGCATGCTCTACAAAGTCGGGAGGTCTAGGAACAGGTGATCCTAGTGTGAGCCCCATGCCCTACTGAGTTGGTGGGGTGGGGGCCCATGCTCCTGGTGCAGCTGCAGCTCCTCAGCCACGGCTCTAGCCCTGAGCATTCCTGTGCTCTTGGGGTCCTGGGAAGCCCCCTGCCCCTGCAGCCTCAGAAGTGCCTGCTCCTCCTCCCTGTCATCTCCCTGCTCCTTATGTTTGCTCTGCAGTGGAGCAAAGTTGTGGACATGTCCCAGTAGCCGAGCTGAGGTGCCATTGCAACCTGGATGGGTGGTGCACACACTCGGGACAGTGCTGACATGTCAGCCCCCTGCCCTCTCGGCACCCTCCAGAAACTACTTCTGAGGTTGAAACTGTGGGCTCCCCACAAGCACAGGTAGGAGGCCAGGGAGGTTGAGGGCAGCCTGGCGCCAGCCTGAGGGACCTTGGCATGCACAGCCTGCAGGCTGTGGACAGCATGTTGATGGTGGTGGGAGGCAGATTACTAGGCAGGAAGGGAGGAATCCCTGGTGAAACCTCACCTTCGAACCAGGAACAGCCTGAAGCCTGGAGGCTGAGCTACCAGTTCCAGGTACAGTCCAGGACCCAAAGTGAGAAATTCCTTGTTGCCTTTTGGCCAACCAGATGGTGCTTTTCCCAGGCCCACCCATGACTGCCCATATACCAATCAGCATGCACTTCCTCCCACCCATGGAAAAATCAGCATGCACTTCCTCCACTCTAAGCCAAGGAAAATCTCAGACTCAGTCTGACTCAGATACTCATTGGGAGGACCTGCCTGAGAATAGGAACTACCTGCCTCTTGTCTCCCCTCAACTGAGAGCTGTTCTGTCACTCAATAAAGCTCCTCTCCACCTTGTTTACCCACCAGTTGTCTGCATAACCTCATTCTTCCTGGACATGGGACAAGAAATCAGGACCCACTGAATGCCAGGAGCAAATGGTTTCCTGGTTGGCTTGCTGAGCTGTAGGCAGGAGCTAATAGGACTTCACACTGTAGCCCTCCTGCCCTCTACCAGCACCAGGTGGCCACCCCATGCAACAGAAAGCAGCAGCATGGCCAGTCCAGAAGCTCTGGGCTGGAGCAGGGTGGTGAGACTGAAAGAGCTGTAACACAAACATATTAAAACATACCCCCTGAGATGCCCCAATGATACCCCCTGCTCATTGCACTGCAGGCGACAAAAAGGAGAGAAGAACTGTGGCCCTTCTGGGAGCCCAGACCCTGGGGCTCCCCAAGCTAGGGCTGTGACATATAATATCCTCTTTGGGCTCTGCAGTTCCTGACATCTCTGAGCTTTCAGGCACCACTGCATTCCCCTTGTCCAGATGCTGGTGACCACATCAAAAGCCACTTGTGGTACGTCTGGTCCAGTCATGCTACAGCCTCACACACAGTCAGCACCTGTGCCAGCACCTAGAACTCCTCGCCCCACCACAGCAGCCAAAATGCCTGGCTGTGCTCAGTGGCCAGACCCACACTTCACTCTCAGTATTACACAGATCAATGAGACAGAAAATTAACAAGGATATCCAGGACTTGAACTCAGACTGGGACCAAGCGGACCTAATACACATCTACAGAATTCTCCACCCCAAATCCACAGAATATACATTCTTCTTGGCACCACATAGCACATACTCTAAAATTGACCACACAATTGGAAGTAAATCACTCCTCAGCAAATGCAAAAGAACGGAAATCATAACAGTCTCTCAGACCACAGTGCAATCAAATTAGAACTCAGGATTAAGAAACTAACTCAGAACCGCACAGCTTCATGGAAACCAAACAACTGGCTCCTGAATGTCGACTGAATAAACAAAGAAATGAAGGCAGAAATAAATACGTTCTTCGAAACCAACGAGAATGAAGACACAATGTACCAGAATCTGAGGGACACTTTTAAAGCAATGTCTAGAGGGAAATTTTTAGCAATAAATGCCCACATGAGAAGCAAGGAAAGATCTAAAATCGACATCCTATCATCAAAATTGAAAGAGCTAGAGGAGCAAGATCAAAAAAATTTTATTATCTTAAGCCACAAAATTTGCGATAATTAGAAAACGAATACACCAAGTTTCATTACCACTTCAATTCCACAAACTGCAGCTCTCCTGAGTCTTCTTTCCTGAACTCACTACAGCTGCATCTTTTTTTCCTGAACACTTGAAAAACTTCATGAAGAACATAAATTCAGAGGAGGCTTTAGGGTTTTCTTCCCCAGATTCAGATCCAGAAGTGCAGAGAATATCAAGTTACATCCCCACCTCCAGGTTCCTTACCTCCCATTCCTGGATAGAGACTGATTCAAGTGACTGATGGTTCTCAACTTGGCTACAAAGCACAAAGATTTTAAGGCTTTGCTGCACCTGAAGAGCTTTTACAAACTAGGATGCCCAGTTCTCACTCCTTACCAATTAAATTAGCACACCTGCAGTAGAACTTAAGTGTCAGCATTATTTAAACCTTTTCAGATGATTTCAGGATGCAGCCTAGTTTATGAATCATTGGATTAGACAATTCTTCATTATTTGTTGGGAAGTGATTATAAATCAAAATAGAAATCTGGCTGCATTCCACCCTAGTGTATAGAATAGTCGAACTGTCTCAATCTTTCTTTTTCCTGTCCCTGGCACAGTACACCCCAAATTTTTTCAGCAATTGGTAGCCAAGCCTGAATCCTAACTACAGTGTGATATCCTGAGTTGGAATGGATTCTGGCACCAAAAAAAATACATTAGTTGAAAAACTGGTGAAATCTAAATAAAGTGTGAAGTTTATTTAATAATGTTGTATGATAATAATGATGAACCATACTTCCATAAGATTAGGTGGAACTGGATAACAGATATGCAGGAAGTCTTTGTACTTTCTTTATGACTTTTCCTTTTGTAAACCTAAAATTATTCAAAAATAAAAAATATTATTAAAAACAAAGCCTGAACAAATGATCCTGGAGTGGCAAGGACCCCTATTAGATCTTACTCACTGGAATAGAATAAAAGCCTTGAAAGAGTCTAGATGTGTCTGCCAAAAACTGGCATTCCTTCTCCTAGAAAGATTCTAATTTTTACAAAACTGGGCACCTCTCAATACTGAGTTAACTAATAATTTAAATTTGCTTATTATAATAGAAACTTTTTAGATTAATTTAACAAAGTAATGTTGCTTTAATCTAATTGTCTGCTTAGACTCCTTCACAACAAACCATGCATGCTCACAGCCCTTGTAATTATGGAATGCCTCTAGCTTTGTGGGGATCATTCAGAACACATCAAGATTAGGATTGGGCCAACTTTATCCATTGACATAATTCTGTCAACAGTTTAAGTTTCCCAGGTGGGATGTTTTCCTGCTCATTTCCTAAGTAACCCTCTCCCTGGTGGTCTGGCTATACTTGGTGTCACATTAAATAATAATTATAATAACTTTTAAAAAATTAAAGAGAGAAAAGTGTTAATCCAGAAGTCTTAAAAGTGCAGTAGTTCATTGACAGAATGGTAACAGATTTCACAGGGCATATCACAACACACAGCCGTTTGCTGAAAATTCTTCTGGGTCCTTCTCCTGCCCTGGTGTCTCTCATTTGCAGCATCTCTTAGCACACTGCACGTTCATGAGATGCCTACACTCACTTCCACACAAGCAGCCCATCCACTGTCTCTCAGGAAAGAGCCCTCACAATGTTGCCCTGGCATCCAAGCCCACCCACTTTCCCTACTTGTGGGAAGGAGTCCCAAAACCCACTTCTAATGCTTTTCTCAGGAATATCAACCCTTCTAGAATTCTGGCTACCTCATTACATTTTCCCTGATATTGACTGTAATTTGGGAATCACCTTACAATGGCAAATGTAATGTGTAGAATCTGTTAATAGAAACTTTAATCTGTTGAAAAAATTCACAGAAAATAATATTCAATGACCTTAAAGGTGACTTTCAACCAATGCAGTAGTGAAGCAAGTGTAATTAGACTTAGCAAATAAAAATATACAATATCCAGTTAAGCTGGAATTTCAGAAATAGTTTTTTTTTTTAGAATTAGATCATACTTGTACTTAAAAAATTATATATTATTTGCCTAAAACTCCAATTTAACTGAAAATCCTATATTTTATCTAGCAACTCTAAAAGTAAATTATGTTATCCAAAGAATGCCTTTCAGTGTAGGCCAGTGCTAAGGCCACAACCCCCTAAGGTTTTAAATGATACTAAAACACATCATTTTTAAGAAGTCAAAAATAGATAAGTGACTTTTACATTTAATGATGGTATCTATGAGTAATGCTTTTTCTTTCTCTCATACTTTCTACAATACCTTTCCATAAGTGTAATTTACTTTTGAGGTTTATGATAGTCCTCTAGATAACCATTTCAAATAATAATAAAATTACTTTGTGCTTTTCTCTGTAGCTAGGATAGATTCTCCAGAACAGAAAGAAGGATAGTACCTATCAATAGGTCATAGCAAAATAGTGCAATCCAACTTTTGCTTTTAAAAACAAAGTAATGTTATCCTAGTGCCTCCTGGGTGAACTATATACTGCTGTAGAGAAGTGTTTTTCTGCAACCATTAAACCAAGTTATTCCTTAAAAAATTGCTTGCCTAAGTTTGCTGTGATATAAAATGCCATTTTTATAATTGTATAAAAAATAACCATTGAAAAACAGGTCATTGTATCTGACTGCAGCAGATGACTGTTTGCTTTCTTTTGACTTCACAATTTGAGTTTTCTGGGTTTTTTGTTTTTGTTTTTTTACTTTATGAGAGTGTGAAATTAGTCCTTGGTAATTAACATACATATTGAAATTGAAAGTTTAAACAAATGCCCCCATTTGACTTTAAATTATTTTTCTTTGACCTTTTTCTATTACATTATAGAGAAATAAATTATTCTTTGTTGCATGTTTAAGAAGCTTTATATTTTTTGTTACATGTTTAAGAAGTTGATAACACAAACAATCTTTACATTTCATTTAAAATGCACATAAACAAACACTAGCAAAAGATAAATATAAAATTATTCTCCAAAACAATTTTCACTGTATTTACCAGATTATACATTTTATAGCTTTCTAATATTCTGAGACATTCTTTCTAGTGGTATAAGTGTCCTGAATCATTAAGTTTCTATTCCACAAATTATTTCTCAAAACTTTGTTTAAATGTATCAAAATATAAAATTATATTTCTCACCAGTAATTGCAGTATATCATCCTTTTTCTTTTCATTTTCCACAAAGGTAGTACCCAGCCCAAATTCCAAGATACTTCAATTCAGTGGGGTATGTTATCAATCTGCCTTTTTAGCTTTGACTTGAACATCCACATTCATATTATTGTCATAAATAATATCTACATAGAATCACCATTTTCTTAGTTCAAGCTTGCTATTTTCATATGAATCACTAAGCAATAGTCATCACAATATTCCAAATCTGAGCAGCCAAGTTTAAAGAATAAATAATAACATTATGACAAAATATAGAAACAATACTTAAGCCATAATGATAATAGCAAAATTCCCTGTGATCTGTAAAAATTTAGTTATTTAGGCTTTTCCTATCATGACTTCATTAGATACTCATAACAATCCTCTGAAACAAATATTTGGTTATCATTATTGTTATTTAATACATGAGGACATGAGCTGAGGTGGTTAATGACTTGTGCCTGAGGCTATAACATTAGTGAGGGTTGGGAAGAGCCTGAATCAGTGCTCATTAATTTTTGAACACCAGCCCATGTTGTCTCTGGTGTTTGTAGGAGAAAAAGATTCTGGAGCTACAAGGAAAAGCAAAGAAATCATTCTGAATCTAGAGAGAAACCAGCTAAAACCATTTGGATAAAGAGAATGATGAGAAAATATTTTTTATGCAACCTTTAAAAAACAGAACCATGATATTCAAAATTGAACCTCAAGGTTAATCCTAAGTCTAATAATCCACATGTCAAAGAGCAACAAGCACTAACAGAAATGACCAGAGCCACCAACACAAAGATAAATTTTACATGGTCACAGAAGGGAAAATATCCTTCCACTGATGACTCCTCCAAATTCTCCTATCCAAAATAACGCTCGCTCTGCTCCAAATCTGTTGGCACATAGCATTCCTCTTAGGACATGCATCATGCTCTACCTTCATGGTCCTTGACTCTGGCTGCACATTTGAATCATGTGTTGAGTATTTTAAATAATACAGATTCTTGGTATCCACAGTATATTAGCTGAATCAGATTCTCAAAGTAGGAACAAGACCTTCCTCTGTTTAAAAATATTCTCAGGCATCCCTGATGCACAGTTAAGTTTATCTTTTATTTTTGTAATTTTGGGGGAGTATATAGTAGGTGTATCTATGTATGAGGTGCATGCATTGTTTCAATATAGTGTGAAATAAACACATCATGGAGGATGGAGCATATCCGTCCCCTCAAGCATTTATCCTTTGAATTACAAACCCTTTAATTACACTCTTTAAGTTATTTTAAAATGGACACTAAAGTTATTATTGAACACAATCTTTACAAAGCAAGCCATAAATTTATAATCTGTTGATGGCATTCAAGCAATGTTTACCAAGCACCTACTACATGGGAGAAATGAAAAGGAGGATATGAACAAGATCCAGAACCTTTCTTCAGAGGATTGATGATTGGTTGGGAAATAGAGATCTATATATAAGTGTATTATAAATGCAATATTAATGCAACTACTATTTTAACTGTGCAACATATATCGCTTATAAGCCCACTCAAAAGTGGGCAAAGGATATAAACAGACACTTTACAAAAGAAGACATCTATGAGGCCAACAAACATATGAAAAAATGCTCATCATCACTGGTCATTAGAGAAATGCAAATGAAAACTATATTGAGATACCATCTCACACCAGCTAGAATGGCAATCATTAAAAAATCGGGAGACAACAGATGCTGGAGAGGATGTGGAGAAATAAGAACACTTTTACACTGATGGTGGGAGTGTAAATTAGTTCAACCATTGTGGAAGATAGTGTGGCAATTCCTCAAGGACCTAGAAATAGAAATTCCATTTGACCCAGCAATCCCATTACTGGATGTATATCCAAAGGTTTATAAATCATTCTACTATAAGGACACATGCACATGAATGTTCATTGCAGCACTGTTTACAATAGCAAAGACCTGGAACCAACCCAAATGCCCATCGATGATAGACTGCACAGGGAAAATGTGGCACATATATACCATGGAATACTATGCAGCCATAAAAAATGATGAGTTTGTGTCCTTTGTAGGGACATGGATGAATCTGGAAACCATCATTCTCAGCAAACTGATGCAAGAACAGAAAATCAAACACCACATGTTCTCACTAATAGGTGGGTGTTGAACAATGAGAACACATGGACACAGGGAGGGGTACATCACATACTGGGATCCGTCAGGTGGAAATAGGGGAGGGACAATGAGGGGTGGGGAATTGGGGAGAGATAGCATAGGGAGAAATGACATATATAGGTGATGAGGAGGAAGGCAGCAAATCACACTTCCATGTGTGTATCTATGCAACAGTCTTGCATGTTCTTCACATGTACCCCCAAACCTAAAATGCATTAAAAAAAATAAAACTATCCTGAGTATTCTGTGGAATTAGATTGTGGAGGGCCTATACTTACTCTATATTCCACATCACATTTAATACAATGCTGTAGCACCCGTTGCCTAAATCCTGTGACTTGGAATTACTAACAGCCATGTATTGTTGTTTTTAAACTCTGACTTTTAAAGTTTAATTATATGTATATAATATAGAAAGTTCTTTTTTATAAGAAGCAAAGCTGTTTTTCCAACTCTCTCCAACACTGATGCTTGCTGCTGTTGGCAGACTCTCCATTTTGTTAGAAGTCGCATCTGTCACTTACCTACATGTTTCAAAAAAACTGTTACTACTGCATTTCTTGAGTTTTAGGTTTAGACATATCTGTTTGTTTCTGTACACTATTCCTCTCAAGTAATTATATTTTCTCCTCCATCTTCAATATAGTAACATACAATTATCTCTTAAATCAATATTCAGTCTTTGTATTATTATATACAGACATTATTCAAAATCAAGCCACTAATTCTAAACTATGTACATTTTTAAATTATTTCTTTGGTGGTAACAATTGCTTCTTTTAGTTCCATATATATACATATATGTGTATGTGTGTATGTATATACATGTATATGTGTATGTATATTTATATCTGTATAATTGTATGTCTGTGTGTGTATATATACCTATGATTACCTGATGTGTTTGGTTATAAAGTTTAACCACAATAAAAAAGGTTATAGGCTTGAGCTGCTAGATTTGTAACTGAGTTAAGAGTTAAAGGTTATAGGCTTGAGCTTCTAGATTTGTAACTGAGTTGAGTTAATCATATATATATTTTTATTATTCATATATATATAAATAATTTTTAAAAATGTCAATGTGGCCAGAGCAGAGTTAGTAAGCAAGGAAATAGAGGAGGCGTGGCTCTGAGTGTAGCAGAGATCCATTAAATGCTTTGAGCACAGAAATAACCTGACTTTTAAGAAAATTAATCAAGCTTTTGTGTGAAAAAAAGAATATTGGTTGGAGAGTTCGGGGAGAGGGAAAATGTGGAAGCAGGTGAGATACTAATGGTCCCAACTAATGGCTAGGAAGTGGCTGCAGAGGTGGTGAGAAATTGTCAAACTCTAGATGTATTTTGAAGGTAGCGCTAACAAAGTTTATTTAAGATTTCTTTCCTTTTTAAAAATAACAGCTTTGTTGAGATAAAAGTCATATACCATACAGCTCACCCTTTTAAACTGTACCATTCCATGGCTTTTAGTATATTCACAAAATTATGCAAGAATCATCACTATCTCATTCCAGAACAACTTTGTAAGATTTAAGTCTAGGTGCAATGGCTCATGCCTGTAATACCAACATTTTGGGAGGCCCAGGTGGGAGCATTGCTTGAGGGAGGAGTGGGAAACTAGCCTGGGCAATGCAGCCATGATCATACCACTGCACTCTAGCCTGGGCAACATTGCAAGACCCTGTATCTTAAAAAAAAAAATAGAATTTAAGATTTAACATTTTTTTCAACCTTTCAAAAATATGTGATTTTGGTCCATTATCCAATGCACCTAGATTGAAATAAACCTAAGTGGAAATGGTTTAATGACCAAAATTATTATGTAGGAAATGACTGTATCAGTGTCAATGCTGCTCAATTAATAGTTTGTATCTGGATGGCTATGTTGAGCATAATTTAGAGAAACATTCAGGGTGCATCTGACGTGGTCATTGGATGGGAGAGAGGTGTCATACACTCTGAATTTTCCATGCCAGGCCTAGAGATTTATCTGGAACAGGGAAGAAACTGCCTATGAGTGTGCCATAACAGAGAGCCACACTTGCTGCCTCATGTACCATCTGGAAGCAAGATATCATGGTGTATGACTTGTAATGCTATAGAGTGTGAAGAGTATCACCATCTGCAATAGTTTTAAACTTTGACAAATTTCAGTAATCTGTTCATTTCAAATATATTTTCATCCTTTATCCAACCAATGACTGTGTTATAATAACCAGCTATTAAATTTTTCTTAGTTTTAGTTTCTTACCTAACAAATTCCACCCCAACTCTGAGCTAGTGTCTGGTATGAGTTTGCAGGAGCTCAGAGTGCAACCTGTTACACAGAGCATTGAGAAAATATCACCCAGTTGGTATAAATTTTGTTGCAAAGTTAATGGCACTGAGTAAGAAAAAAAGACTTGGTAAAAATATCTTTAACTTTAAAATTCTCTGTATATTTAAGAAGGTAAATAGTAGAGTCTTCCTGGACATGTTTGTATGACAGTTCCTTATGAAATTATTAGTATTTGAAAAGCCATAATGAAAAATGCAGAAAGTGTATCTGTGCTAACAAGGGATGGAACTACAATAAAATCCTGGTTGGTGAAACCCAAATTTTGATCACAGAATGTGTATCTCAGAAGGAAAATATGCTCAGAATTAAACATTTATAGAAATTTCATCCCTTCACAAGTAGACCAGATGTCAAAATTTGATAAGTAATAATTCAACTATTTTCTAAGGTATTAAAAATGTAACTTGAAAGGAAAGCACATAATTGTGATATTTCTACTTCTGGAACAGCTAAGAAATTCAGCTATAGGAATTTGTTTCACCTAAAACCAGTAGACCTTTATAAAACCTAGATAATATTCATCAAACATTCTGCATAACTACTGAGAACCAAAATTAGGTTAGACAGGATAAGGGTCTTAAAACAGCCATGACTATAAACATTATTTTAGACAGTGATTGATGATCAAATATTAGACGTATTTTCTACTACCAAATAAAACTTTTGGTGAAGGCTCTTGTGTCTCCATCCTTGCATATGTTGAAGAAGAAACTATATTTAACCACTTGTGACAGTTAATTATTAGTAGAAGTACTTTTTCTATACTCACCACTTATGTGTATAAATTGCCTCTTACAGAAACTAGACAAGAGAAGGACAGGAAAAGGGAGAGTTATAAAGGGGCAAGAAAAATAAAAAAGATGAGAAAGAATAAGGTATTTAAGATTTAAATTTAAATGAATAAAAAGAGAAAGAAACAATGAGTGAAAAGAAAAATGAGAGAGTAAGAGTTAAGAGAAAGAAATGCCAAAAGTGAGATGATATGGGGTGATTCCACAGTTATCTTCAAAACATATTCAGTAGCTTTATTGGTTATATGTTTCATTTAACATATTTCCTAGTGTTAGAATGATTCTCTAGGAATCATCACATATGCAACACTATAAGGTCACAAGATATATCCTGACTTGGGTAACAGTGATGAAAGTGGAAAAACAGGATGTTTGGAATGAGGTCAGATGAATGCAGAAGTGTCTCAAAAATTAAGTTAGTGCCTGAGGCGCTTCATTGGTATCTTTAATTATGTTGACATGGAAGGAAGACTGAAAAATAAAAAATGATGACAAAATCTTATCCATTTTGTTTTGGTCTGTCTGAAGAAATGTGATATTTGAAATTGTGAGTATCACCCTGGAGGCTTAAAAGATGAATCCCCAAATTCTTTTGCTGCTAACACGTTCTAAGGCAAAAGAAAATCTTCAAGAAGCCCTCAGCTTCTTGTCTCTTGGGTAAACATAACGCCTCAGTGAAAATCCTGTAAGAGGATATGATGGATGATAAAATTGATTGATATTTGGTAGTCACCCAGCAACTTCTCAAATGTCAAATATTATTTCATACAGATTAATTTCAAGAAAGACTATATTCACTGGTTGACTATAGGATGTGGTCCCTTGAAGCGGTATTTTTCCACATAAATTGTTAAATTGGCCTTATAGTGTCTGCCTCAATCTATTGTGACATTTATCAGGGAACCTACTTTACTCTGGATACACTGACAAAAACAAATTTCAAAAATAAATCTGAAGACTTGATGCATGATTATGGTGACCATAACAACAGATCACTATCCATGCAGACTCTGTGGTGGGCAAACCATTCTTCCTAAGGACAGAGTAGGTCATTTCACCACAACCACCATCTAAGATTCATGCTTCTCTCTTTAAAGGCTACCCTAAAGTTTCACCTAAAACTTTGGAAAAAGCTATTGTATCTCTAAGTAACAGAACACAAATATATTTGAATTAGCTTTCATAATGTACATATTTGCAAAACAGAGATATGGAAAAGCTTTTCATTTGTCCTCATGCAATTATAATAAACAAAAAAAAGCAAGCTGTTGGGAAATAATTTTCCTTTATCCTTAACCTCTTTTAGTTTATATGGCTTTAGAGAGGCCAATAAAATCACAATCCCTGTTTCTATAATGCTCCATCTGTTCCTGTTGCTTATTCCCTATCTTGAAGGCTGAATCCTTTTGCTTCCCAATTATCCTCAGTATTCAACTGTGATGATGGCAAAGAGAGTGGTGGAAGAGAGCACATGGGACTAAGAAATGGTGATTAGGTTTTCATGAAGATATGCCTAGTAAGAAATAGAGAGAGAGGGAGATGCAGAAAATCTAGACAATATCACCAGAGCTTTATAATTATCCCGAGCTTAATTTACATGTTTTGACTTTCAGATAAACTTCATCCTTCATATACTTTTTCTATCCTGCATATGACATTTACAACTTACCATGATAAATAAGAAAAGGGAAGGACCTAAAGTTTATTGAGCACCCACTATGTGCCAGAAATTATATATGCATAATTAATTTTCTCCATAGGCATTTTCATTTGAAGAATGAGGGAGATAGGCCTTATAGAATCCAAGTCAAGTGGCCAAGGTTACATGACTCACTAAGTGGCAGAATTGGGAATTAGAGCAAAAGAACTGTCTATATAGTGGCCCATGCTGTTTCCACTATACCACCCTGCCTCTACTCATGAGTAACATTTTTCTATACTGAAAAGCTCAGGGCTTTATAATGAGATACATTTGAGTTTGAATCCCACTCTTGCTATTATCTAAGGGTAATTTTGGGCTAGTTACCTTTCTAAATTTGTTTCCTCTTCTGTAAAATTTATGTAATAATAATGCCTATCATATGGATATATTGTGATGATTGTTGATATATTTAGACAAGTTAGCATATTAGCATGCTATTACTAATAATAACAATTAGTTCCAAAATGTTATTAAAAATAACCTATAGTAGAATCAGGCTAAACATTATAAGGAGTCTCACAACACTGAAACTCTTAATGTTAAATTTTATGACTGTATTAGTCCTTTCTCATGCTGCTAATAAAGACATACCTGACACTAGGTAATTTATAAAGAAAAGAGGTTTAATTAACTCACAGTTCAGCATGTTTGGGGAGACCTCAGGATGTTGGGGGAAGCAGCAAAAGAGGAATGCCTTACAAAGTGCCTACATAAATTGATTATGAGTAATATATAAACTAGGAACAACAAACTGTAGCAAACTGTGGGAGGCCTCTGGGGAGGCAAACTTCTTCATGCCTCATGTTTCAGGGCAGGGTAACCTAGGCTCTGGTACCATAAACAATGTGCTCAAGGACATAAAACCCCTTCGTAACACTATGACGTAATCAGACTTGTAGGCTCCTTATAGGGCCGGTGTTCCACCAGCGGCACATAGATAATAGGCTAAAGATAACCACATGTTCTTGCTTTGTGAAACTTCCAAACCACCACTGTTACCAATCTTTAGAATGACACACAGTTCTGGCTCAGTGATTCAGTTCTGGCTCACTGATTCACCCCGCCATCACAACACCCTCTCCCCACCACCGCTCCACCCCTACCCTATAGATCAAAGTGATTGTAACCAATAAATACTATGATGAACCTAAGCTCAGGGCCTTCACTGCCACCATTGCAAGTGATGGCCCCTGGTCCCACTATGCATTCTTAATCTGCCTTTTTCTCATTCCTTTGTTGCCACCAAACTCGGGTACCCATGGGTGATGTGGGGGCTGGTTCCCTATATCAGGAAACTCAATCATGGCAGAAGGTGAAGCAAACACATCCTTCTTCACGTTGCGGCAGGAGAGAGAAGTGCTAAACAAAGGAGGAGAGCCCCATATAAAACCACCATACCTTATGAGAACTCATTATCATGAGAACAACCCTAGGGTAACTACCCCCACGATTCAATTACCTCCCACTGGGTCCCTCCCATGACACATTGGGATTATGAGAACTATAATCCAAGATGAGATTTGGGTGGGAAAATTGTCAAACCATATCAATGATCAGTACAAAATGGCTGAGATCAAATTGTACTGAAGATACCTTTGGAGAGAAAACATTTATGTAGGCCAACAACTGGAATGCTAGACTTCTTTCTCAGTGTATTTATTTATGGATAGAGCAGCCCCACATTGGAAATAACAAAGTATTTCCTATCAGTAAGTAACACAGAATAGCAAGAGGACAACAAAATCAACCCAATTTTTCCCAACCCATTCTCCAAGGGTTTTTCCTTAAGTCCAAGTTATAAACAAATTGAGTGTTTCTTTTAGAAACTAGAGGATTTCTTACCTTGCCTATTGTATTTCTTGTTTCACAAAGTATTTTCAAGTTAATGAAAACTCTTGAGCCTTATGTGTTTATTTTGATATGTATACTTGCCCATTTGAAAATTGAAAATTTTGCCAATTTTAAATTAAAATTTTCAATCTTTTTAATTGAAATCGATATATTCTAAACCTTGTAAGTTGTATAAAATAATTGGCATTCTCAATTCTAGCCCCAGATTATCTTAACTATATCTTCCATAGAACATTGAGCCATTTAATAACAATTGTAATTATTTACTTGAATATCCTTTCTCTACCACTAAATCCTCAAGGACAGACATTGTATAGTATTTACATTTAGCTTTGTGCATGAAAGGTGTTCAAAAGTGTTCATTGGATAAATACATGAATAAATGATTGCATGACACATATTGCATGCCTACAAATGATAAAAGAAAGTGGTATAACAATTCTGAGAATAAAGCTATTAAATCTATACAGAAAAGAGGCATCATATTAATACATGCCACACCTTAAGTAGAAAACATTTATTTGAACCAGGGAGAGCCATATCAGTTTATTCTTCTATCTTAATAGAAGGAGAAAACAGTTTAACTACATGTTCATGCCCTAGTCAACGGTGTGTGTGTCTGTGTGTGTGTGTGTGTGTGTGTGTGTGTGTGTGTGTAATATGGTGATCTGATACAGAATGGTCATCAATAGATCACAGAATGAGACAACCAGAAACAGAATGGGAACTATCCAAGGATGTGGCTCTTGGGCAAAAATCAGCCTGTGTCCAGAAGGCATACACTAGAGACCAACAGATTTGAATCAGTCAGCTACACACCTTATTGCGATTTTGCACTCATCAAGCAAACCTCCATCTATATTTTACTTATGAAGAGAATGTCTACGTGCCTTATAGGCAACACAGGTAGCTCTTGTTTTTTGTGTTTTTGGTTTTTTGTCTTGTGTGTGTGTGTGTGTGTGTGTGTGTGTGTGTGTGTGTGTGTGTTTTTAAGACAGAGTTTCGCTCTGTTGCCCAGGCTGGAGTGCAATGTGTGATCTTGGCTCACTGCAACCTCTGTCTCCTGGGTTCAAGCAGTTCTCCTGCCTCAGCCTCCCAAGAAGCTGAGATTACAGGTGCCTGCCATCATGTCTAGCTAATTTTTGTATTCTAGTAGAGATGGGGTTTCATCATTTTGGTCAGACGGCTCTAGAATTCTTAATCTCAGGTAATCCACTTACCTTGGCCTCCCAAGGTGCTGGTATTACAGACGTAAGCCACTGTTCCTGGCCACATCTTATTGTTATTTATCAGTCTTCTGTGAAACTGTTTAATGTTGATCAATCTCCCTGGATCTAATCAGCTCTGAGGCTTAACAGAATTTAGTTCTTAGAGCCTTACACTGAGAAGAAAACCTAAAGCCATGGAAAAGGCAAAAAGGTGGTGCTATCTTGGGAATCTCCCAGGGCAATGAATAGTTAGATAACTTTTCCATAGTAATATTCTTGTATTTTCTGTATGCAGAAATAAGAAACTCCCATATAAAAAGCAGAGGGAATAATAGAGAGATAGGACTTTCATATTTCTAATGTTGATGAGCCATAACTAGGGTAAGTATAACTATAAATAGTGAAGTCCAACAAAAGCAGCATGGACTTTGAGTTCAGCTCTCATCTTCAATACTTACTAGCTGTGTAACTTTGGACAGGTTACTTAAACTCTGATAGTTTCCTGATGTGCAAATTAGCAATGTTATCATGTGTTAGTACCAGGTAGTGTATGATGCTGGCAAGACCTGGATGTGAAGGAAATAAGAATGTTTTCTGAAAGATAAGCTAAAAGATTAACATAGAAGATATCTAACAAATAGTAAAAAGTAAAACTAAAGAGGCAAAATGGTTCCAGTGCTGATATATTTGACTGAAATTTGACCTACCTACAGAAATCATGTATCAACTAGAAAAGGGAGTAGAGAGTACCAAAAAAATCGCAAAAGACAAAAGTTAGAAATGTCCATCTACTATCCATCAGCAGACAGTTCTGTGCCTATTGTGAAATAAAGGGGAGGCATTAAGCCATCTTAATCTAACACCATGAGGTTATATGAACTATTCTTATTTTGTCAGATTCTCACCAATTAACTGAAAACTTGGCATCCTTCAAATTCTACCTGAGAAATAACTGCTCATAAAAACTATCTCTTGACCCTCTATTAGGAATTATCTTAATTAATAGAGAATTATCTTAATTAAGATGTTATTTTAATGGTGTTGAGTATTACTGTTTCTGCAATATATTTTTTTCTCATCATCGGTCAAATAGCTAATGCATATCTCACAAGTATCTATTATGTGCCTGGAAATGCATGACAGGTATTAGAAAAAAAAAAAAGAAACAAACAAAACACAAAAATTTTAGGCCCCACAGAGCAAACTAGAGAATTTCACTGCACTGCATATTGATCAGTTTTCCTTTCATTTTTAGACATATTTTTCATGAGCTCATTCAAAGTATGCTGATATTGTGTCATGACTACCTCCAATGTCTCACCAAATTAGGTTATTAGAGCTGAGAAACATGTCCAGATTCCTGAGATAAATTCATTTAAAAGAAAAATGCTTTTATTTGACTTTTCTTGGGTAAATTTAAGGTTTTATGTGAGTGGTAAAACCTTAACATCACAGCAGCAAGTAAGGTATCTAATTTGTTTTCTAAGATTCTTACATCAATTTGTGAAGATCAAAGATAAATTATTTGACAACTTGGATATAGTGGCAAGTGTCTGGTAGATGCTCAATTACTAACAACAGTAATATCAAGAAGAAGAGTTAAAAAATAGCACTAACAGGTATTGTCTCAAATCTCATTCAATAATAACAGGTGAAGTTGTGTTATTTGTATTTTTGTTTGTTTGTTTTTTGTTTATACAGGTGCTTTAACTGAAACACAGAGAAGTAAGTAATTTTCTCAATGCTAGACTGTTAGCAACTTAGCAGGATTAGTAAGCAAGGTAAAACTTAAATTCAAGCAGTCTCACTACAGTCTTGTCTTTTAATACACCACGTGATTATGGCTTTTTATACTATAGCATTATTTTTATTCTTATTATGGGGTTATTATTGTTCTTATTATTAATAACAACACTTACAGTTTCTCAATCTATAAACAAAATGAATTTAATTGACTGGCTTGTCTATGATTGAAAAATTGATTAATTCAGCATGGTTTCTGAAATAAGATTTATAATTCATATTGGGTTTACACCAAACAAAACCATAAAATAAATTTTTAAATCTACAATGACAATGAATTAATGTGCAAAAAACTGATTAGTGTACTTTTCCCAAAGCAATAGTTTCTACTAAATGGAAAGGCTAAATATTTAAATGCAATACAATAACCCATAACATTTCTTTAAAAATTCTTTTAAATGTGAAAAGTAAACAAAAATAATTTGGAAGGATAAGTATGGCCAGAAATATTCTTAACAATGAATAAGGAAGGAAGATACACTCTTTTAGATGCAAAAATATATTTCAAAGATACATAAAACAAGATTATAGACATGATAAAATAGAATGAATCTATGCTATGTACTACAGTGTGAATATAAGACAATGTTGACATTAAAATAAATATAAAAGAACAAAT
Source organism: Plecturocebus donacophilus (assembly GCA_004027715.1). Classification (NCBI taxonomy): domain Eukaryota; kingdom Metazoa; phylum Chordata; class Mammalia; order Primates; family Pitheciidae; genus Plecturocebus; species Plecturocebus donacophilus. Next base: position 23,613 of record PVKP010010363.1, read on the forward strand.
CATTCATTAAGTTGTTCTGAAATAACTAATTAGCCATTTCTATAAAAAATTGAAAAAAGAATTCTGTATTCTTGTATAAAATAATTTCAAATATATGAAAAACTTCTGCATAAAATAAGAAACAATATTACTCATAAAATATAGAAAAGCATCATACTTTTAGTGATAGAGAAAACCTTTCTATGAATGATATACAGAAAAAACATGTGAAAGAAAAATAGATACCACCTAATTTTGAAATGGTTATATGTCAAAAATCCCACTATTAGAGTGACAAACTAGGAAAGTAATTTGAACTTGTATAGACAGAAGACTAATATCTTTAATTTTAAATAGCTCTTATTTAAAAATCCTAATAGAAAATAGGTAAAAGATGTCAACAAATAAAATGTAAAAATAGAGTCAAGTGGCAATGCAGTCAGCAAGGCAGAAGCAGCAGGAATGAAGAGCAGAGACCAGTTCTCACCTGAGGACAACTCCTCGGGAAGCATGAGTGCAGTGCAGGTGGGGCAGCCCACTCTTGCCGTGGGCCTCTGGGATCCTAGCTACTAAAGTGCCCACAGCCCCAATAGACATCTGAATTGGCAGGGGGATCTGCTCAGAGAGTAGGCAGAAACAGAGCTTCAGCCTGCTCAGAGGCCAGGGGATTTTGTGAGCAGGGTAGCTCGCAGCAGAACACAGTCATAGGTGCCCATCTCCCAAGACTCTCTATTTCCTTTAAGTAGCTATAACCCCAGCTGACCACTAGGCCAAGAGACAACAAGGTCATCTTTACCCCCACGGGGCTGGGACACATTTGTTCAGCAGGCCCCCTGCCTGCCCGCCCTTCCGAAGATCCCTGCCTGGCTGCTCTCACAGGAGCATGTGCACAGTGCAGCCTCTGTTGCTCAGCCTGAGTGCTTTGCCCAGGGCTCCACTTAAATGCTTTCCCAGCACCATGGGAACACTTCAAATCCCCCAGTCCAGACAGTGTCTGACCCTGAGGGGCCACAGAATGGAGCGAGAAGCCTGGTCATGGCACCCTAGCCGAGATCTGTGGCCAGTACTTAATAGGGAAAGACACCCCACCCCATTCTCCAAATACTGAGAGGGGTGAGAAGCATGGGCTCATGGGCTCTCCCTTTGCAGAGCCAATCCAGGAAGAATGTGGCCTGTCTGCTAGCCACAGCATCTGCCCAATGAAGTTTTGCAATCAGAAACACCAAAGGAAATGCAGATCCAGCACAGTGATCAGAGGGGCTCCCCTAAGGCCTAGGAGTTGACCTGGCAGTAGGGTCATCTCTCTTGTGCCACCCATCATAGAGAACTACTGCAAAGGCGCTGAAATAAAAAAGAGACATGTGGCTGTGTAAGGGCCTGTCTGCTGGTCATTACTCTTAAGCGCTATCTACTGAATAGCAACCTAAAATACAACATCAATACTATTGTTCTATTATACATTGCCTGTGAAACCCAGAGCAAGGATCAAGCCACAAAAATCCTACACAGAGCCCTGACCTGCTGAACGCAAGCAGAAATGAAGCCAAAGCCAATTCCCTATAATTAACCAATACCACAGTTAAACTCTCAAGGGAAATAAAAACAAAAGCCCCACCCGAATAGTAGCAAATACAAAAGACAAAGGAACACCAGCTCTCTCAGATGGGAAAGAATCAGCATAAGAACTCTGGCAATTCAAAAAGTCAGATGTTCTCTTTACCTTCAAATGAGCACATTAGCTTCTCAGCAATAGTGCTTAGCCACATGGAAATGATTGACATGATAGACACAAAATTCAGAATCTGGATAGCAAAAAAAGTTCATCAATATTCAGGAAAAAGCTGAAACCCAATTCCAGAAATGCAAGGAATCCAGTAAAATAATGTGAGTTGAAAGACAAAATAACCAATATTAGAAAAACCCAAACTGAAGTTCTGGAATTGAAAAAACTCACTACAAGAATTTCAAAATACAGTTAGACGCATTAACAGCAGAACTGACCAGCTGAGGAAAGAATCTCAGAGCTCAAAGATTGGTTCTTCAAATCAACTCAGTCAGACAAAAATAAAGGGAAAAGAATTTTTAAAAATGAATGAAATGTCTAAGAAGTATGGAACTATGTAAAGAAACCAAACCTAAAACTCACTGGCATTCTAGAGAAAAAAAGACAGCGTATACAGCATAGACAACATATCTGAGGATATAGTCCACAAAAATTTCTCCACTCTCACTAGAGAGGTTGGCATGCAAATTCAAGAAATATAGAGAACACCTGTGAGATACTGTATGAGAGGGCCATCAAAGAGGCAGAGATTCAACAAATTCACCAAAGTAAATGCAAAAGAAAAGCATCTTGAAGAGAGCTAGAGAGAGGGGTCAGGTTATTTATAAATGGAACCTCATCAGACTAGCAATGGACCTCCCAACAGAAGCCTTACAAGCCAAAAGAGATTAGGAATCTATATTCAGCATTTTTAAAGAAAAGAAATTCCAACCAATAATTTTGTAACCTACCAAGCTAAGCTTCATAACTGAAGAAAGAAAATTATTTTTAGACAAGTAAACACTAAGGAAATTCATTACAATAAAACTAGTGTTACAAGAGGTTCTTAAGGGAATGCTAAACATATAAACAAAAGAACAATACCTGCTACCAGAAAAACACACTTAAATACATAGCTTACAGACACTATAAAACAACTACACAACCAAGTCTACAAAACATTCAGCTAACATGATGACAGGATCAAACTCTCACGTATCAATACAGCCTTGAATTTAAATAGTCTCAATGCACCATGTAAAAGTCATACAGTAGCAAGTTGGATAAAAAGAGAATATTCACTGTCTGCTGTTCTCAAGAGACCCATTTCTTTGTAAAGACACCCCAGAGGCTCAAAGTAAAGGGATGAAGAAAGGACTATCATGTAAATGGGGAAAAAAATGCAAATTCATCATTCTTATATCAGATAAAACAGGTTTTAAAGTAATGACAATTAAGAAGAACAAAGAGGGGAATTACATGATCATAAAGGGTTCAATTCAACAAGATGACTTAAGATATATGCACCTGCTAGAGCACTAAGATTCATTAAACACATTTTTCTTGACCTATGAAAAGACTTAGACAGACACACAATAATAGTGGGAGACTTTGACACCTGACTAACAGCATTAGACAGACCATCAAGTCAGGGAATTAACAAAGAAATTATGGACTTAAACTTGACACTCAATAAATTGGACCTAATAGATATTGACATAATCTCCACCCAACCTCCACAGAATATACTTTCTTCTCATCCACACTTAGAACATATTCTAAGATCAATGACATGCTCAGCCATAAAGCACATCTCAATAAATTTTTAAAAAATGAAAATCATACCATGCAGGCTCTCCAAAAACAGAGATATAAAAGTAGAATTTGACACTAGGAAGATCTCTCAAATACATACAATTACATGGAAACTAAACAACTTACTACTAAATCACCTTTTGGTGAACAAAGAAAGCAGAAATCAAAAAATTCTTTGAAATTAATAAAAATAGAGACATATCAAAACCTTTGGAATGCAGCTAAACAACGCTAAGAAGAAAATGTTAATTACTAAATGCCTACATCATAAAGTTTAAAAGATCTCAAATTAACAATCTAACATTGCACCTAGTAGAACTAGATTAAAAAAAGAGCAAACAAATCACAAAGCTAGCAGAAGAAAAGAAATAACTATAATCAGAGAATAATCAAATGAAATTGAGACTCAAAAATCAATAGAAAAGATAAATGAAACAAAAAGTTGATTCTTCAAAAGAATAAACAAAATTTATAAACTGCTAGCCTAATTAACAAAGGAAAAAAGAAACAAATAAGCACAATCAGAAATGACAAAGATGGCAGTACAACAAATCCCACAGAAATATAAAAGATCTTCAGAAACTATTATGAACACTTTTGTGCAGAAAACTTAGCAAATCTACAGGAAATGAATAAATTCCTAGAGACACACAACTTCCCAAGACTGAACAAGAGAAAGTGAAAAGCTAAACAAATAAATAATGAATTCCAAAATTGAACTAGTAATAACCTACTAAGCAAAAAAAGCCCTGGACTAAATGAACTCTAAGCTGAACTCTACCAGGCATCCAAGGAAGAACTGTTACCAAGCCAACTAAAACTATTCCAAAAATTGAGGAGGGACACTTACCTAACATTTCACAAAGCCAGCATCGTCCTGATACCAAAATCTGGCAAAGATACAGTGACAAAAGAAAACTTCAGGCCAATTTCCCTGATGAATATAGGTGCAAAAACCCTCAACAAAATACTAGCAAACCATATCCAGTAACACATCAAAAAGTTAACTGATCGCAACCAAGTAGGCTTTATTCCTAGGAAGCAACGTAGTTCAACATAATGTGATATGATTTGGATGTGTATCTAACCAAATCTCATCTTGAGCTGTAGCTCCCATAATTCCCACATCATGGGAGGGATCTAGAGGGAAGTAATTGAATCACAGGGGTGGGTCTTTCCCATGCTGTTCTTGTGATAGTGAATAAGTCTCATGACATCTGGTTGTTTTATAAAGGGGAGTTTCCATACATACTCCCTCTTGCCTGCTGCCATGTAAGATGTGACTTTGCTCCTCATTTCCCTTCCTCTCTGATTGTGAGGCCTCCCCAGTCATGTGAAACTGTGAGTCAATTAAACTTCTTTCCTTTATAAATTACCCAGCCTTGGGTATGTCTTTGTTAACAGTGTGAGAACAGACTAATACAATAATTCAGTACCAGTAGAGTAGGGTGCTGCTATAAGGATACCCCAAAATGTGGGAACAACTTTGGAACTGGGTAACAGGCAGAGGTTGGAAAAGTTTGAAAGGCTCAAGAGAAGACAGGAAAAGGTGGGAAAGTTTGAAACTTCCTAGAGACTTGTTAAATGGCTTTGACCAAAATGCTGATAATGATATGGACAATAAAGTCCAGGCTGAGGTGGTCTCAGATCAAGATGAGGAACTTGTTGGGAAAGGGAGTAAAGCTCACTCTATGTAAAGAGATACTGGCGACCTTTTGCCCCTACACTAGAGATCTGTGGAACTTTCAACTTGAGAGAGATGATTTAGGATTTCTGGCAGGAGAAATTTCTACGAGATAAAGTGTTCAAGATGAAGCAGAGCATAAAAGTTTGAAAAATCTGCTGCCTGGCAATACAGTAGACAATAAAAAAAACCATTTTGGGGGGAGAAATTCAAGGCTGCTGCATAAATTTACAAAGGAGCCAAATGCTAATCTCCAAGACAATGGGAAAAATGTCTCCAGGACATGTCAGAGACTTTCACGGCAGACCCTCCCATCACAGGCCCAGAGGCCTAGGAGGAAATAATGGTTTCCTGGCCCCTCCTCCCCCTGCTGTGTGTGTGTAGCCTTAGGACTTGGTGCCCTGAGTCCCAGCCACTCCATCCATGGCTAAAAAATTCTACAGTCCAAAATCTTGCCTGAGTTAAAGCAAGTCCCTTCTTCCTATGAGCCTGTAAAATAAAAAACAAATTAGTTACTACCTAGATACAATGTGAGTACAGGCATTGGGCAAATACATCCACTCCAAATGGGAGGGACCCAGTGGGAGGTAATTGAATCATGGTGGTGGGTCTTTCCCATGCTGGTCTCATGATAGTAAGTCTCACGAGATCTGATGGTTTTCTAAAGGCAAGTTTCCCTGTACACGCTCTGTTGCCTGCCACCATGTAAGATGTGACTTTGCTCCTCATTCTCATTCTGCCATGATTGTGAGGCCTCCCCAGCCATGTGGAACTGTAAGTCAATTAAACTTCTGCCCTTTATAAATTACCCAGTTTCAGGTATGTCTTTATTAGCAATGTGAAGACAGACTAACACAATATACAAATCAATAAATGTGTTTCATCACATGAACAGAATTAAAAACAAAAATGATATGATCATCTCAATAGATACAGAAAAACTTTTGACAAAATCCAGCATCCCTTCATAATAAAAGTCCTCAACAAATTAGGCATCAAAGGAACTTGCCTCAAAATAGAGGTGATTATGTCAAGCCCATAACCAACATTATTCTTAATGGCTAAAAACAGGAACCATTCCCCCTGAGAATTGGAACAAGACAAGAACACTCACTCTTCCACTTCTATTCAGTATAGTACTGTAAGTCCAATCCAGAGCAATCAGGCAAGAAAAAGAAATAAAAGTCATGTAAATAAGACAGGGAGAAGTCAAACTATCTCTCTTCACTGATGATATAATTCTATACCTAGGAAGTCCTGAAAACTCCACCAAACAGCTCTTAGAGCTGATAAGCAATTCAATAAAGTTTTAGGATACAAAATCAATGTACAAAAATCAATAGCATTTCTATACATCAATAATGTTCTAAGTGAGACCAAAACCAAGAACACAATTCCATTTACAATGGCCACACAAAAAAGTGAAATGTCTAGGAATACATCTAACCAAGGAGGTGAAAGATCTTTCCAAGGGGAACCAAAAAAAGACAATGAAAGAAATTAGAAATGACACAAATAAGTGGAAAAACATTCCATGTTCATGGATTAGAAAACTCAACATTATTAAAATGGCCATACTGCCCAAAGCAATCTACAAATTCAATGTTAGTCCTGTCAAAGTACCAATGTCATTTTTCACAGAACTACTCTATAAAAAATCTACTTTAAAATTTACATGAAACCAAAATGGAGACCAGAAAGCCAAAGCAATCCTAAGCAAAAAGAACAATCCAAAGGCATCACAATTTCTTGAAAGCAGCTAGAGGTGGAGAGAGTTTGGGGATGGGAGGTGGGGGAGAGAAGGAAGGACTTTTACTATTGAATCAGGGGTCACATATGCAGGTGTGATATGAAGATGTATTTCATGATGCTGAGGTTTGGGGTGTGACTGAACCCTTCACTGTTTTAGGCAGCTGAGATGATCAGCTGCAGATTCTTGTGATCCCTGAAACATCCTGATTTCCTGAAGCTAGAATTATTGTTCCCCAGTGCTTCCCAAGGGTTTAAAATAATCTATCTCCATTCTTAACTACCATTCTGCCTAAAATATCTAGGATAGTTTCTGTTTTATTTTTTCACTGATCCTCTGATGATGCACATTCCAAACTCCTTTTCTAACCTGAATAGTTTTTCTTTTCTTAAATTGAAACCCACTTCATGTTTTTATCTGAGAAGCAAAATTCAGACTTACAGCGGACCTCCTAAAAGGAACCGTAAAAGCCAGAACATAATGGAGCAGTATCTTTACTAGCAGTAACAGGGGCTAATGTCTGGGGAGAGATGCAAGGGGAAGGTCTAGATTGTTGGTAATGTTCCATACATTGGCCTGGGTGGTATATACATGGGCATTTGCACTTTGTAAAAACTCCTCTAGCTGTGCACTTATGAGCTGTGACTTTTCGTATCTGTATACTTCAATTAAAATATCTACCAAAGAAAACTCAGGAAAATATGTAAATCAATATTTAGTGACATGGAGTGATGCCCACACCAGATTGTCAGGCCATATTTGTAAACAACATGTAGACTATGATCCTACTATAATTTCATAAACTGTAAATTACTCTATTTGATTCAATATAAATGCATGAAGAAATGCCTAAACACGTGTTCACTGAACTGTTGAATATTTTTCCTATATCCCTAGATATGGTGGTGGTTTTTACTTTCTTCAAAAGATTTTTTTTGTATCATTTCAATTACATCTTAAAATGGGAATGAGCTAATATTTCATAATAAAACGAGAAAGATATTTCTGATTTATAAAATTAAAGGCTAACATCCTAAATTGGAAGTTCTCCCCATGTTAACCATGTAAATCAGCTAGCGCCAATTATAAACAGAAGTTTTTCTAGGCTTATTGAAGCTGCAGAAAATCTAAAAAATGTTTTCCCCACTCCTTTAAGAATTTTATAATTGTTACTTTGTTATGTTTTTTGTTTTATGGCAGTAATTTTAAAACTTTAACAAAGTCTGATTCTTAGAATAAGAAAATTCTATTTAGAATCAGTTTCTGCTAAGATCCTGTGGACTATGTATTATGAAAGCCAGTAATTTATTGCTGCAATTCATCTCCCGGAATTAGCACTGATACAGCAGTAGTTTATTGACAACCACATTTAAAATAATTAAACATTTATTATCATTGCACATCAAATAAATATATTAATTTTAAATGTCAATTTAATATCTAATTGAACATGAGGAAATGCATACATTTCCCACTGAATTCAATTTTACAAATTTTGTACTATTCAAAAGAAACTATTCCTAGAGTCTACCTCAAATGGACTTACTTTTTTATTTCTTACTACAAACTTAGCTTTCTTCAATGTCTAGTATTTCTATTGTTATCTTTATTTTCCTGAGAAAATCCTCTGGCACTCAGCACCATTCTGCCTTTCTAAGTTGGCTCTTGCTCTACAGAAGCTGGAAGCCTGGAAACTACCTTTTCTAAACTTTCAAACCAGCAATCTTATTGTTTAGATTATGCTAGGAAGGGTATTTCTGGAAGATTGGGAATGGGGAGGGAAGAAGCAGATTTTGCACTCTTGAGATGTTGACAGGCAGTAGCAGACTTGGAAAGTCCTGAGGTTTGCTGTGCTTTCTGGACATTCTCTTAAGAATGCCTGCTTCCCTGTTGTAGGCAGCTGAGATGATCAGCTGCAGATTCTTGTGATCCCTGAAACATCTTGATTTCCCGAAGCTAGAAGTATTGCTCCCCAGTGCCTCTGTAGGGTTTAAAATCATCTAATTCCATACTTAACTGCCATTCTGCTTAAAATATCCAGGATAGTTTCTGTTTTCTTTTTTCACTGATCCTCTGATGATGCACCTTCCAAACTCCTTTTCTAACCTGAATAGTTTTTCTTAAATTGAAACTCACTTGACATTGTTTATGCCTCGATTTCCCTTCAAAATTCACTGAGATCAGATCTGCTGTTGGTTGGGTCTGTGTCAGTATTTTGGCTTATTTTTGTGTGTTTATTACTTTAAAAATGTACAAGAAAATTGCTTTAATTTGGTACAATGAGAATAGTACCAAATAGTATTACTTGTTTAGATTAAAAAGTATTTCTGTTAATATGGTGCACTCTGTAACCTCATTTAATTCTCACAACAGCTAGATAAATTGAAACTATTATATAGGCATTTGACAAATGTGAAAGTCAAAAAAACAAAGGCATTATGAATTTGTTAAGTTGATGTATCTCCCCGTTCAAAAGTATGTGTTATTTCTAACACAGAATATCAACTTTTTAAACATTAATTAAAAGATGAAGGAATTTCTCTTCGTTGTCTTATGTCCACAAACTAGTTTGTGATTTCCACAAGCTAGTATTGCCTGAAATTAGGAAGTTGGATCAAAAATTTCCAACTGTGATATGAGCAAGTTTATTTGTATATTGAATGACAACAAAGTCATCATGGCAATAATAATAACATTACTAAGTAGTTTGAAAACAGTTGTTTACTAAACCATGAAATACTTGTATGTAATTTTATTTTCCTGTAAATCTATAAATCAGTCTTGCTATGATTATAAAATAATATGCCACATTAGCAGTGAAGAAAGAAACCTACATACACAAACAAATACAAAGATGTGAAGATAGACAATTTGCCCCCAAGTTGCTCATGAAGAACAGAACACCAGAGCTCACATATTTTCTAGCAATACCTAATTCTCTAAAAAACAAACCACCAAGCATGCTGCCCAGATAAAATATGTCATTGCTAGCTTTCTATCATCCTAATTAGTATGTAAACATAGATTCCTATAAATCGTTGAGTGTAGCTTTTGAATTTTTACTGGAGAGAGTTTAGTAGCTACGGTTATAGTCTGTATTTAGTCCTTGGTTCAAATCCTCCCTCTGCCACTTAGTCATGTAAACCTTAGCAAGTTCTGCAAGTCTCTAAGCCTTCATTTTCCCATCAATAAATAACTAGTACTGAACTCATAAGGCTGTGCTTGTGACTAAATGATATAATGTGAATGAGGAACGAAGCAAGGTTCCAGGAACAAATATGTTTTCAATGTCAGTGATTAATGCTTCCGGTTTCATAAGATATAGCGTTGGAGGGGGAGGAAAAAGACAAGCCAACAGCATACATCAATGCATCATTTATTGCAAAATAGTCATCAGGAGAGAAATTTTTTAAAATTACCCTCAAACTCTACCCTGCTTTTGGTAACAAATATTCCATGTCCTATGATATAATCTAATAATCATACTCACTCACTGCTTTCCCTCTGGTACAAGGAACACAAAATGTGTGTCACACTGAAGTTCAGTTTCTTTCCAATGCTGTGGTTTGCCAGTGGCTCACCCACAGAGCATATGGCCAACAGAACATTTTCTTCTACATGCTGCACTTAAATCTTCCCTCTAGGGAGATCCTTTTTCTTTTGGGGCCTATGCATTTAAGGAAACATACTGCAATTCTTCTTCAATTGCCGTTTAATCAAATAGATAAAGAAGATGCACTCATATCTAGCTTTCATTTGATTGTGATTAATAATGTAGGAATACAAACCTGTTTGATGTGTCTTAGCAAATGCTATCTAGTATTTTTCACAAAATCGCACTGCATTTGCTGACCCAATTGAAGTTCAGTTTTTAAGCGGGATCATGTCAGTTGAAATAGCGATAAGTAAGAGAATTCTTGGAGGAAAACAGAGGTGACAGTTATCAATCATAAGGAAGAGTAAGCACATTTATATTTTTATAAAACCCGTTTACCTGCCTTTGCTTACCAAAGTCAGTCCCTGCGTTGGTATCACTTGCATAACCAGTGTTTCTGCAACCAGGAATCTGGCAGCTCAAGGTGAAGACAACTTTGACACATGTACTGATAAACTCAGATATTTGGCTATGTGCATCTTATAGTAGACGTTTTTACTTTAACAATAACTGTAAGGATTTTTTTTGCATCTAGCAATAAAATTTTTCAATTTTATTTTATAAGGTAGAGAAAGATATAAGAGAAAGCTTTTTTTTTTCCATTGAGTAAAAGTTTGCTCCTTTTTTTTCCACTTTAGTCTCCAGACAGGAAGACACTATTAATCAGGGTAAACCTGAGAAACATTTCATGCAAACTGAATACAGTATAACCAGTATTACAGTAAGTAGTAAGGATCTTTACTCTTTAAGTAACTAGTTTCTCTTCAACAACTAATTGCTACCATATTTTACACACCAGTGGTTGTTGGTAAGCCATCAATCTAGTCTTAGATTTTTGTTTCTCCCATATCGTCCTTGTTGATCTGGCTATCTCACAAAGTGCTGAAGATGTCCAATGGGTGAATCAGGTATGTTTCCATATAATTAAGTGTTTCTGATGCATGAATTTCCTTCTCCAATGTCATCACTGTTTTCCATGTATCTTCCCTTGATAATTTTCACATCTATACTTTTAAAATTCAGTTGCATGGGAAGCATTTATATCTATTTGTAATCACTCGAACTCTATCATATCAGCTTTATTGGTTTCATTATACAAAATTGCCAATATTGAACACTTTCTACCTAAAAAAGTTACAATTTTATATAGTTGTATCTCATACCTTCACTTTGCTTTACTTATGCTCTCTACTTTTGAAACTATCTTTGTATCTGCTTTGCAGGGCTAGGGGCAGGTGTCTTAATTCTCTAAGACACCCTATCTGGTTATATTATCAATGGTATCATCAAATACACTTTCTCCTTTGTGCTTATTACCATGTGAACAAAATGATCGTCTGGTCTTACTGGTTAGTCTGACCTCACAAACTTTACTAACTCCACCCTGGCCAACACATATTTTTTTGTTCTGTTCTGATCCTCAGATATCAAGGATCCTTCTGTTTTCCGTCCCTCTTATCATTATTGTATTTTTTTTGTTATTATTATATCAGAGACTTAGTCTTTTCTGTGTACCAGCACTATTCTTGGCATTATATATATATATATATATATATATATATATATATATATATATATATAAACTCATTTGAACTAACGATGTTGTCTATTGCCTCAGCTAGCCAGAGGGATGGGTGAAACATTGGACTTATTTGAACTTCCACACAACAGAGAAGTTCAGTTGAGAAGGCATTCATCAAATTGCTATGTGAAAAATGGTTCTTTAGCTCAATAAGTAAAATAAATTCACACCTAGATACCTAATAGTGAAACAGCAGAATACAAAAATAAGAGAACATTTCAAAAGCAACTAGATCCAAAATACATTACCTACAAAGGACCAGGAATTGAATTAGCAGCAGACTTCTCAAATGAAATAAATAAAAACATAGGAAAGGGACAAATAGCAACAAAATGTTGAGAGGACACATTGTCAATCTATAATTGTGTACTAACTTATGTATCTCTGGAGAGTAAGAACACACAAAGGCATGTTCAAAGTTTGAAAATGAGGAAATTAAAAGTAAGAGGTTCTAATATTCTTAAACTCTCTTAGAAGATTGAGAATTTTTTATTATCTATTATGTGATTTAATTGTAGCCACTGACAGAATAGAGAATGAATGTGTAACATCCAATACACCCGAGAAGGAAAAATCGAATATATTAAATTTGACCAACTTAGTAGAAAGCAGGACAAGACAAAAATAACAATTAAAGTCATTAATAATAAAAAATAAACTTGAAGAAATAAATCTAAATACAAATTATTATGTTAATAAATTAAACTCTCATGTTAACAGGTTAATATATCAGTTAAATTAAATATAGTTTTGTAACAAAAGCAAAGTTTAAGAAAAAATGTGAGAAATAATATACATAAGGTACAAAGACTAGCTTTAAAAAATGTGTCTTTAAAAAAAAGACTTTATGTCAAAAAACATTGTTAGGAAAAGGTTGTCATAAAACCATAAAGATTTTATGGCTCTGAATTGATATAGATTTATTAACAAAGCCTTAAAATATATTAAGTAAAATGTTTTAAATGATAGAATGAGAACAAATTATTTTTTAAAGTCATTATCCACACAGATGTGGTATGCCTCTCAAAACTAATAAAAGAGATTAATTTGTAATAAGACACAAACTAATAACCATACATATTTGGAATTTGTAACTAATAGGCATGGTATATGTCCTGAAATCAACAAACTATTTTTAAATACCCATGAAAAAAATCACACAGTGACCATAAACTATAACTCAAAGGATTAGAATCACAGGAAAAGCATTTTTTGCACAATGCAATAAACCTAGATGTCATTGTGAAATAATAATTTTCTTTATAGGAAAATGAACAAGTCTAAATAAGTTAAGCATCCATTATAAAAGGGAAATTATAAAGTATTTATTAGATAATGGTACTCCTATTTTTACCTCCCCAACACCTCACATCTGACCTTGACACTCACATATCCATGTCCTGCTCAACATATCAACTAGATTGCCTAAAAAGTGTCTTAATTTAAACATGTCTGAAACAATCCCTAATCTTTCTTGCTAAACTTATTCCACCTGCGGTTTTCTCCATCTCACTTATAGGAATCCAATTTTTCCCACTTCTGAAGCTGAACATCTTAGAATCATCATTAATTTTTTTCACACACCCCATGTGCAATCCATCTCCAAATCCTATGAGCTCAATATCAAGACAGAACCAAAATACGACTTTTTTATTCCCGCTCTTCCCTTACACGGACATGCACACACACACACACACACACACACACAACCATTTCTCAATCAACTCTAGTGTGGAATTTGCAATAGAGTTATCAAAGGTCTTCATGCTTTCCCTCCTTGCCATATATCATAGGATATATATTGTATACATCATATATGTACGTATACACGTATATGTCATATATATTATGCATACATCATATATGATGTGTCATATGTATGATATATACATTATATGATATATGCGTCATATATTATATGATGTATATGTCATATGATGTGTCATATGTATGGCATATACATTATATGATATATACATATCATACATACGTATACATCATATATGATGCATACATATATATGATATATACAATATACATCCTGTTCATATCATTACTAAATAATGCCTTTAGAAAAAAAGAGATTGTAATTTTTTCTTATAGCTAAACTCTATTAAAAATAAATTTATAATGCTGTCCTATTTTAACTTCTGTTTTTAGAATAATTACACTGATTTGTTTCATCAGAATAATTACTACTAAATAAAATATTAGATTATTTTTATGAATAGTTTTTGTTTTTCATGCATACATCTGCAGTAATTTAAGATAAAATTAATCACAAGTCTAGCTCTAAATCTCATAAATAATTATACCTATGGAATTCACAACTCCAGGGGACTCCATCATCTATATGATTCTATATCAAAGGCAAATATCATCTATATCATTCTAGATGAATGATCATTCTAGATGAATCTATAGAATGATATAGATCATTCTATATCATCTATATGATTCTATATCAAAGGCAAATTGCAACCCCTAGAATAATGCTACAAAGGATGTTTCCTGGAAGTGTAGCACATTCTGTCCCTCTGTTTGCATATCAATGAAGGTGACTGCAGTGGCTTAAATTATTGGTCTTAATGGATTTTTTTATAATAGAATAATTGATCCATAATCATGTAATAGCATCATTTTGGATGGAGTACCCTCACCCACGCTTTCACTTTTGGTTTGGCTATGTGACTGGGAATCTTTTGACCTTGGGCTGTTCATGAATATGACATGGCAGAAGATTAAAATGAGTTTTTGTGGATAGTTGCTCTCTTGTATTCCTACCTCTTGTTACAAGAACATTCCACATGTAGACTCAGGTCCAGGAAAGATTACAGCCATGTGAAGCTATCCTCGATGGCCCAACACACAACTTAGAAGCAAGCCCACCTGAGTCCAACCTAGATCAGCCAAATCCTAGATGACACAGTTGTGCGATTGAGAAATTGTTATATGAGAATGAGTTTGTGGCAGTTTATTACAGTGTTAATATGACAATAGCTGACTGTTAACATGGTCCACAACTTCAATAAGTAAATTATGTAATAAAGTATGTTCATGATCTGTTTTGTATGAGAATTTTATTATAGTCAGTTTCCCAGAAATTTACACTATATTATACCTGCTCTCAACCAACATCGTCCCTTATATAAATACCTTGTTCCTGGTTTAATTGAACAAACATTCACTTGACATCTCCTGGGTTTCAGAACTCATGCTATTTTCTGGAGACACAAAGATGAATGAGGCATCATCTTGGCCTCAAATATGTGATTATATGTAATTGAAAGAGATAGACCACTGATACAGCAATAAAAACCACATTATAAATGACTATACAAAAAGCCCTAAACAAAGACAACAAACTCATATGCAATAAACCAGCACTTTTGTTTGTCTGTGACTATGGGTCCAAGGTTTTGCCCTGGTGGAAACCAGCCCGTATGCATGAGAACTGAAGTCATGATCTTGGTTTTTATCGGAACTATGCTCCAGGGAACTGGATCCATGAAACTGAGCTCTCTGGCAATCTAATTTATTCAGAGAACAGTTGAAATACTACAAAGCAATTCTTTAAACTTCTGAAGAAACAAAATAGCTTTCACAACTTGCATGCACTGAAGTTCATATGTTTTACTGATAGTATTTCCTCTGAGATCCTCAAACCAAAAAGTAATCATTTTTATCAGCTGCAAACTTCACAATACATCTTATAGTCATTGATTAGCATGTTTTCAGACAGAATAGTGAAGGTAGGCACAGCCTACACATAAAATAAGAATCTAAAAATGCAATTAAGATAAGGGCCATTCTATGGACCTATTGAGATTGTGTGATATAAAGAGAAAAAAAATGACCTTTATAGCTAGAGAAATCTATGTTTTAACTTTCATAGAAACATCACACATTCTATAGCAGGAAGGACTGAGGAATGTGGC
The DNA here is from genome assembly GCA_004027715.1 of Plecturocebus donacophilus. Taxonomy (NCBI): domain Eukaryota; kingdom Metazoa; phylum Chordata; class Mammalia; order Primates; family Pitheciidae; genus Plecturocebus; species Plecturocebus donacophilus. Next base: position 39,559 of record PVKP010010363.1, read on the forward strand.
TTTATTTGGTGGAGGAAACTTCCTCCTACAAAGGTGAAGCTTGCTAATTATATTATTTATAGAGGCCTTGCTGTCTGATAATTGATCTTTCACTTGCCTCTTTGCTATGTTTCCTCTAATCTTTTTAAATTATTGCCTTATCAACACTAATGTTAAGAAGCATTTTCTCCTAAGACATCCTTTTTCCCTCTGCTCATCCCACCCTCCCTACTGTACTTCATTTGAAGGCCAGCTCTGCCATATCTTTGCTGTTTCTCTTTGGGGAGTCACGTACTTCTTCTTGGATTAAATTTCCCCATATGTAGAATGAGAATAATAAAGTTAAACTTGCAGAGTAATAATGAGAATTAGAAATCATACATGTTGTTCCATACCAACCTCAGAAAAATGTGAGGAGTTTTGAAAACATGTGGTACACTTTTAAAGGTTATAAAACAAACTTCTAGGTTCAATATTTGGTCATAGATGATAAATTTTTCAAATGAGGTTATATTTGTCATTTAAAATTACATATTTCAAAGATATTTGATATGTAAGTAGATGCTACAGAATTAATGATTGTATTGTGGAGACTTTAATATAAAGAACTATGAGTTTGTGTCTTAAAAAAAAAAGAAACAGAAATCATACATGTAAAAATCCATCACAGTGCCTGGTACATAGAATAAAATAAATTAAATATCTAAATAGCAAGGTTTCTGAGCATGAGCTTCCATTTAATGGAAAATATTAAACATAACAACCTTTCTAAATATTAATGTATTTAACCATTAAAATAGTAGAAATATATCTTGTTGAATGTATAACTTCTATGTTTAAGGTAATCAGAGATTGTCAAATAAAAGAATTGATTGATATCTTCCATTAATATAATATACATTTCAAAAAAATGGGCAATATCTTGACTTTTTCAATACCTTCAAATCTATGTCTGAGTATTTCTAGAGTATACATTTTTTCAGACAAATTGAAGGAAAGGAGGTCGACATTTGTTGTAGCTGTTCTAACTTCAACAACGGGATATTTGGCTTGATTTGTTTTATTATCTCAATTCTATTGACTGTTATGCATATCAAAGGCCTTAATTACAGGAATGAGAGACATGATTCTCAGTTGATAAGAAGAAAAATCATTATGGTCTCACAAGCAACCTCCTACTTTCCTAAGCAAGGATATGGTCTGATTGAGGAACGCTGCACTGTAATTATGGTGTCCTTTTAGGCATAATTTTAACAGCAAAAATAAATAAATAAATAAATGCATCCTCTGACAACAATCTGCTTTTGTTCATGAGATAAATTGGCTCATTTGTTCAGCAACTAACATCCTTTGTGCTTCATCTTGATTTCCCGGATGATCAAGAATTCAACAAAATTTGCATTTAATTGTTTCCATGTTCCTTAGCAAATATTAAGAAAGAGTGATGTTTTAAAAGTTATTTTGGAAACTGTTCCAGTTGAGAAGCTTTCAGGACTGTTAACTACCATTCACATGGTATGAAAAGAATAAATTTCATTCTAAAATAGAATATATTCTAGGTTAGGGACACATTTAAAATATCAGTAATGGTGAGGTATGTCAAGTTGATATCAGCTGATCAGTTTTCCAGTTTAGGGACATTCTTATTGGATTATTAGTGATAATAACCAATAACTTGTCTCCTCAATTTACACAATGTAGACAGAAATTTCTAAGTGCTGGGTGACTGTTATAGTGAACTTTCTAATACATATAAGACTTTTTCCCCTTAACGATAAAAATAAAATTCCAAATTTATACCCTAGGAGTTCTCTAGGGAATGACTCATACATGTAACATAAAGCATAAAGTATGCTATGTCTTCACAGAAATCTCCCCTTCCAAAATCTCAAGTAATGTCTTAAAAACTATTCTTAGCCCTGTTGGTTAATAGTTAACTAAAATCGCATGCGTTTTTCCTTTTAATTTACACATTTCCTACTAAGTGCAATCAGAAAGAAATTAGACTTTTCTCTTACTACTACAGAAAATATAGGATTTAAAATAATTACCACATTGTGGTTTTAACAAAGCTCTCACCACCATTCTGCAAAATGTGTGTGTGTGTGCGCGCACACACACACACACACACTGCCCTGTGTCTGCAGTATCTTTCAGGTGGAGGAAGGTTGAAATCACTTCTATTCTCTACTAAGTCAGCTCTTCTCACCTCAATAATTAATTTTCAGTATCCTGGAAGACCCAGATATATATCAGAATTTCAATTATGTAAACCATGTGGGTTATATATAGATTTTTTTTCCTACAAATTGCTATTTTTTCACTTCCTCATTACCAACCTAAAAAAAAATCCCTCCTTTAGAAATAAAATGTTGCTTATTAGGTGTCAGCCCAAAAGTTGAAATTCAAATATTTTCCAAGGTGGCTATGAAAAAAAATTTTTTTTTAAGTATGAGGGAATTAACATTTCTTTTTCTTCTGAGAGTCTCACTCTGTTGGCCAGGCTGGAGTGCAGTGGCACGATCTTGGCTCACTGCTACCTCCACCTGCTGGGTTCAGGTGATTCTTCTGCCTCAGCCTCCTGAGTAGCTGGGACTACAGGCACGTGCCACCATGCCTAGCTAATTTTTTTAATTTAGTTTTAGTACAGATGAGGTTTCACCATCCTGGCCAGGCTGGTCTCAAACTCCAACCTCATGATCTACCTCCCAAAGTGCTGGGATTACAGGCGTGAGCCACCCACTGTGCCCTGCTGGGAATTAGTATTTTAATGATTACAGAATCTCTGGAAATCAGTATTTTATCCTAAAGTTTGAAAAGTTAGGCTTAATATATAGTAGTGTGTTTAAATAACAAATTAGAAATAAACATTTGTTTTAAAACCACTCAATTAGCAAGATCTATACACATCTCTCTTTAGGAGTAAAGCAATCTCCAATTCTTTTGTTGGATTTCTTTGTCTTTGGCTAATGAGATCATTATTATTTTTAGTAAGAAACTTTATTTTATTCACATTTGTCATGATAATTAATGTGATATTATAACTCTTATAGTTTTATTTTTTAATTGACAAATAATAATTATAAATTTATGGGGTATTATATGATGTTTATAGCACCCTAAAGGCTTCCCAGCAAGGTAAGTCTAAAACTGAGCTCCTTAGTCTGACATACAAAGCCTGTTGGTCTTTCCATCGGACTTCCCTCCCTACATCTTCTGTCATGCTCCCCAGTCCCCATTCTGCTCTAGCCACACTGACCTCCTCTCTGCACTTTAATGTAAGCACTTTCTTCCTGCCCTTTGCAATATAAAATCTTCCTTGCTTGTTTTAATGTAAGCATTCATTAATATTTGTTGAATATATGAATGAATAAATAAGTACTAACAGAGTTTAAGCAATTGAAATTCAAGCTGGTCATAGGGTTCAGTGTCAACTCTGTTAACTTTCTGCTGGCTTATTAATATGACTAAAAGTAGGCTGTTCTGAAAAGATTTGTTTTATGTTAAGTTCACTTTTATTTGGGCTGTTCATTGATGGACTGATAACATGCTAAATATATAGCTTATCTTTCTGCATTATGTATTATACCAAAACAAAAAACTCATTGAATATTAGTCCTAATATCTTTTCAGGAAAGACTTCAAGGAAATCCATGGCCAAAATGCATGTAGTAACCATAAGGCATTTCCCAGAATGACTGTTTGAGCACTACTTAAACTGTAAACACAGTGTTGATTATCCCCATGACCTAGTGAATTATCCCAGAAGCACTGGTGTTTTGGATTTCAAACAATATGATCAGACTTGTCATATCTGAATGTGGCTCAAATATTATTTTTCAGCCCATGAATCCAGATTTGTCTTTGTACAAAATATGTTTGCTGTAGCCAGATAGAAAATATTTAGAAAATACAAATAGAGGAAACTCACTTAAATTTGAATTTGAATTTCAGATAAACAACACATTAATTTTTTAGTATACATATATTCTATGCAATATTTGGGACATACTTATGCTAAAAAAAAGATTGTTCTTTAATTGCAGTTCTGATTTAACTGGAAGTCTCGTATTTTATCTGGCAACCCTGACCAGGACCTACTACTGAGCAGTGTCTCCTCCAGTTGGCACACTTATAATACCTGTTCTATTTATAAAGCACAAAAAGTTAGCATCCTTTACTTGCTGCCTTAGACTTTCCGAATGTAAAAAATTCACTGATCGCCTTGCACTCTGGACTTTGACCCTCAGTTTAGTAATGAATTGAGCCGGAGATGAGAAAATATAAATTTATTCATTCCACATCTGTGTTTGTTTCCATTGGCAGCACATTTTCCTTTTCTCAGAATCTTCTGAGACTCCATTAAAAATCGCTTGGTTACATCATTCATCTAACAAACTGCTGCTTAGTCAGTGATTCAGTCAAAACTCCAAAGTGTTTTAAGAGGATAGCACTAGTGGGAAATGGTTTATGTTTCCCAAATAGTATAAAGTATCCAATAAACCTAGAAGGGACATAAAATGTGGCCACACAAGGAAACTATCTCCTTTATGTGCAGGGTGAGGTGAATGTTTTCACTTAGCAGGCAGAATTTTTCATCCACTAGGGAGACATAATCGTTATAATACATGCTGTATTAGTCCATTTTCACACTGCTATAAAGAAACATCCAAGACTGGGTAATTTATAAAGGAAAGAGGTTTAATTGACTCACAGTTATGCATAGCTGGGGAAACTTAAAATCATGGTGAAAAATGAAGAGGTAGCAGGCGCCTTCTTCACAGGGTGGTGGGTGAGGGGGCATGTGAAGGAGGAACTGTCAAACACTTATAAAACCATCAGATCTTGTGAGAACTCACTATCATCAGAGCAGCATGGGGGCAACTGTCCCCATGATGTAATTACTTCCCATCAGGGCCCTCCCTCAACACGTAGGGATTTGGGGGTTACAATTCAAGATGAGATTTGAGTGGGGACACTGAGCCAAACCATATCATACGCTATGTTTATTTTTAATGATTGTGTTCCTAGTTTGTAAACCCAATTCTCTTTTTCTGACAGGCATTTACAATGGAAAAAGAAGACATAAAAAGTGAACTTTTCAGATTTTTGCTAAAAAGTATATAAATGTATCTACCTGTATACCTATCTGTCTTCATATCTTCTCTGTATAACAGAGGAAAACATGGGCTTATGCTTAGCCCCTACCTGTCTTATTGAGAAGTTTAAGCAAATGAGTATCTGTTTCTCTCTGTTGTATAGATCTTCTCTCAACTGAATCTTTTACATTGGCCATGAAACATGTTAATCCCTTCCCGTGAAATAACTCTTCCCAGATCTTAAACCACCCATAGCTACTTCCTTTTATTCCTTTTATTCTCTTTCTTTTTATTCATTCATAGTTGAATTTCTCAAGGTTTTTCACAGTCATTCCATTCTGACTTCATTCCTACTGCACTCTACACCTGCTGGACTATTTATTACTTCCACCTTTACCATTCATACAACCAGCTCTCTCCAAGATTGCTATATTACACATTGTGTAGATAAATCCTTAGCCTCTGTGCTAAGCAGAATAATGACCACCAAAGATGTCCACGTCTCAGTCCCTAGGACCTGTGACTATGTTATGTTACATAGAAAGCAGGAATTAAGATAACATAAAATTAAGTTTGCTAATCAGATGAACTTAAAATCTTGTAGTATCTGGGAGGGCCCAGTGTAATGACAAAGGGCCTCAAAAGAGGAAGAAGGGAGTGCAGGAGAGAGAAGCAAAGAGATGGAAGGTTGAAAAGGACTTGACCTGATGTTGCTGGCTTTGAAGATGGAGGAAGGGCCCTTGAGCCAAGGAATGCCAGTAACCTGTTGAAGCTGAAAAAAAGCAAGGGAACTAATTCTACCTAGAGCTTCCAGAAAGAAATGCAGCCTACCAGTGTGACTTTATCTTGGTGAGGTCTGTGCCAGATTTTTGACTGTCAGAACTGTGAGATAAGCTTGTGTTTGTTTAGAGTACCTAGTTGGTGGTAATTTGCTACAGCAGCAGTAGGAACTAATCCAAGTTCCTTGATCTAATGCTCCCCTGGCTTTGCTCCGACTTCTCAAGGAGCCCTATCTCTGCAGGCTTTTCCTCGTTTCCTCAGCCTTTACATCCTCATGCTCTGTCTTAAATGCACTTTCTACTTAATCTGTGTTAATGTCATTCAGGGCTCTAATCATCACTTCTATACAGATAACTCACACATTTTCATTCTTAGCCCATACCTCTTGTTGAGTTCCAGGTCTATAAATACAACTGCTTGCCTGATAGCTGACAGCTTTTCTTAGGTGGATCACAGTCACTTCAAAACGAATCAGGCAAAAAATAAATTCAATCATAATCTCTTTTCCCTTTTAACTTGCTCCTTTTCTGATATGTTCTACCATCTCAGTAAATGGAACCATTATCCATCTAGTCATGTAAGTCAAACACTTAGGAGTCATCTTCAACACTTCTTCCTTATCTCTTGTGTCAAATCACTATCTCCCATCTATTTTATTTACTAAATTATTGCTAAAATCCATCTATTGTTTTCTTTATAATCTCCATTGCCACCGTTCTGGCTGTATTGGTTTTCTATTGCCATATCACAAATCAACATAAACTCAGCAGCTTAAAACAACACCCATATGAAGTCACAGTGCTGCAGATTAGAAGTTTAGCAGGGTGTGGCTAGGTTCTCTGCTCAGGCTGAAATCAAAAGTGTCAGCCAACTGCACTGTCATCTGGAGACTGGGGTCCCTTCTCAAGATCATTCCTGTTACTGTTAGAATTTAGCTTTTTGCAATTTTAGCATTGAAGTCCTCATTTCCTTGTTAGCTGTCAGCAGAGGACTGCAGTCAAGCAGTGCCTCATAGGTGAGTCCTAATAAACACACCTACTCACCAGCCTGGACTTGTCCTAATCAACTGTTGGTCTCTTAGCTTCCTCTCAGTTTAGAGACTGTTTTTTATTAAATATGATTTCAGATTTTCCTAATTTATAAGAAATAAATCATGATTTGGTTAAACTTTATGTCCACAATTTCCTTTATATAAATGCTGTCATCTTAAAATGGTGAACATTTGCTCATTTTCTTTCTTTGCCTAAAATAGTGTGTAGTTATTGGTATTTTTAATCCTAAATTACATAAAATCACTGAACAGGAAAAAATATTAATACCTTTACTTCTCTTTATTTTAGAAGCTAATGATTATGCTACCCCTGACAAAAAGGCAAAAAATAAAATAATGGTAGCAAAAATTATAGCCACTTGAAGACTAACAAAGCATAACATATCAAGGGCTTAATGCACAAGTATTAAAACTGTTCCTTTTTACCTTTGAAATCAGCTACAAGCAGTCTTAATTTGAGAAAGTTTTTCAAGGTTAAGCATAGTCATTGCCATTCCTAACAGGTTGCTCAGATGTTGAGTAATTTCAGCTTTATTTCCCACAGCTGCTGTCAATTTTCTCAGTAGAAGTAACAAATGGGTTCTTTGTAGTCGATAAAAGCCAAGCCCAGGGCAAAGGGACAGGAAGACAAGTTTAAGGAGGCTGCCAGTGCCACATGGCCATTTCCACCATATGAACTCTCAAACTGCACAGTGCTTTTATTGGCCACATTTCCAAATTCTTTCTGCACACTCAACTTCTTCCTGGACCTGGCACGTTTCAGCCAGCCAAATTCCCACATTCTTGCTTCCTAGTAAATTCTTCCTACAAAAACATTCTTTTTTGCCACTTCTTACAAGGTATGGTGGTAATATTTTTGTGTTTACACAAAACCTTAGTTCAACTACTTACCTGGAAATGGCTGTTTGCATTCACCTGGTACACTGCACGACAGGCAGCCTTTTCTTGTAACTGGATGCAGATGTCCTCCCCCTTCCAGAAGGGCTGCCCAAAACATGCCAGTTGTTTGGAGCCCATTAATTGATCCATCTGATAAGGCCTCTCTATGTAGCTCAACTCTCTGTGCAAATGGCCAGTGGCCAGGGCTCGTAAGTGATGAGTATTCACATTGCCCATGGCTCAGTCCATTGACTGCTTTGCCCTAATCCTTATTCTACACATATGGTGTCAGTATCTATTTGCACTACAACTGCTGACCATTGGTGTTGAGTACTAGACGCATCAGTGTACCAGGCCTAGCAGGTATCAGCAAGATCCCCTCATATATGGTGGTTTGCCTGGTAGGTGTCTCCACTGCCATACTGGTCCTTTCCACTTATTTAAAGCAGATGGATCCAAGTACCTCCTGTAGTGCCTGACTTAAAGGACTAATGGGGGCTGGGTTCAGTGGCTCACACCTGCAATCCTAGCACTTTGGGAGGCCGAGAAGGGTGGATCACCCTTAGGTCAGGAGTTCGAGACCAGCCTGGTCAACATGGCGAAACCCTGTCTCTACTAAAAATACAAATATTAGGCTGATGTGGTGGTGCATGCCTGTAATCCCAGCTACTTGGGAGCCTGAGACAGGAAAATCTCGTGAACCCAGGAGGTGGAGGTTACAGTGAGCTGAGATCGCGCCACTGCACTCCAGCCTGGGTGACAGATTAAGATTCTGTTTCAAAAATAAAAAAAAGTAAGTAAATAAAAAAATAAAGGACTAGTAGACAAGATACCATCCATTGTAGCAAGACATGAGCCTTCTGCAGGATATGTGACTATACCACCACAGAGGTAGGTTTAGCCAGCAGGCCTTCCACCCAACCTTTTACGGGACAAGTAGTTTTTACTATGATGGTCTGCTTTCTGCTGATGGCCTCCACTTGTTGCAATCCTTACGCATGGCCAAGGGTTGTTGCCCTAGAACTATATAGAATAAATCTGCTCCCTTCCATAATTGAGATCAAACCCTGACAGATACCATTTCTGTTGGTTGCTTTTGCCATAAACCTCAATTCATCCCTGTGGTACCTCTAGTGACTTCTAATACAAAAGCATGCTGTGGCAATGTGGCACTGAATGTCTAGGCTTATTTCACCATTATTTTTGTTTTATCAGATGCCTCTTGCTCTATGTGTGTTCAGACCCAAGTTTTATTTTTTTTTTAATTAGGGTGTACAGTGGCTGGAGGGTTTGTGCCAATTGAGAAATAAAAATCTTCCAGTAGCACAGTAAACCAAGGAAAACCTGGAGTTGCTTTACTGTCTGGGAAATAGGCTGCTGTGCTGTCTTATCAATGACAATTCCAAGTAGGGTTTGCCCCTTACTCAACCAGATAACTCTTCAGAATTTGATCTCTATGCTGGGCCTGTTTCTTCCTGAGGTTGACTTTCAATTCCTCGTCCTTCAGGCTGTCCAAGACTATTTGTAGGACAGTCTCCAGGTCTATAAGAGACTCAGAAGTTAGCATGTTATCATTAATATAGTGAAACAGGGAGACTGAGGCAGGCAAAGAGAGTTTAGACAACTCCTGGGTGACCATACTAGGACATGTGGTGGAGCTGTGCAGCACCTTTTTTCTTTCGAAATTTCCCCTTATGTTACCCTTTACCCCTTTATAAAGCACCCAAGGAAGCTACTCTTGTGATAGCTCTTGGAAAGCTTATTGTTGGCTGTCCTAAGTGAAGGCAAACTGATCCTGGAACTCTTGTTAAGGATATTGGAAAAGGCATTAGACAAGTCGGTCAAAGCATGGACATTTCCCAGGTTAAGCACTACCTGCTCCAGCAGTTGAGCAATATTGGGTACAAGTGCATGTGCCGGGTGCACCACATATTTTTGTCTCATGGTGGCCTACCATCATACTCTAGGTGCCATCTGGCTTCTTCAGAGGCCACATAGGGCTGTTACAGGGGCTGTGGGTGGGCCAATTTATACTTTATGCCAATAACTCAGAAAATCCAGCTGCTTACATTAAACCAACAATATCAAATTAAACTTGCTTATCAAAAAATTATACACAGAGGTCATTCTGATTTTGACAAGGTTTACAACCTTACAATCTTCATGTCAAATTCTGATACCTTAATATATCTGGCAGAGGCAAATATGAAACTTATCTAATCAGTAAACTCAGACAGAAATGTATGCTGACACTTTTGAAGACATTTTTATTCTATAAATAATTTTAAAGCCAGCTTATTTACCAAAGATTATTGAATTCACACAACTTGAAAAGCATTTGGACTTATTTAATTGATGACCCCTCATTTATTTATATGCCAATTTGTTAGCATGTCAGATATAACACATAATACATGTATATATACATAAACATATTTAGGCCGAGGACAGTGACTCACGCCTGTAATCCCAACATTTTGGAATTCCGAGGAGGGTGGATCACCTGAGGTCAGGAGTTCAAGACCAGCCTGGTCACATGGTGAAACCCTGTCTCTACTAAAAATACAAAAATTAGCCGAGTGTGGTGGTGCATGCCTGTAATCCTAACTACTTGGGAGGCTGAGGCAGGAGAATCATCTAAGCCCCAGAGGCAGAGGTTGCAGTGAGCTGAGATTGTGCCACTGCACTCAAGCCTGGGAAAAAAAGCAAGACTCTATCTCAAAAAAAATACACACACACACACACACACACACACAGCAAATGATTTCCAACATATGTACTTTGTGTGATTATAGATTGTAGTTTTTCTTATGGTGTATCTTTCCATAATTGAACAAACTTTACATTTATGCTTTACAAAACTTTTTCCTCAAAATTATGCATTTGAGAGTACTGCCTAGCAAAAGTACTCTACCTCAAACTATCAACTGCCTTGTAAGAAGGATATGTATTTTACATACGTGCGCACACACACACACACACACACACACATACATATCATACACACAGAAAGATCCAATAGCTTTTACCTCAGAACTCTAGTCATGAGACAGTATCATAAACTCATTATTTTACAAAAGATAGCTGAATTCAAGTTATTTTTGACAAAAATGGGACCCGTTCACATGGCTAAATTTTATTTGCCCCAAAGCAGTGTCCATGGCAGTTTGATTTTATAAAACCTCTTTAACTCTTTTTTCCCTCTTCAGTTCCAAATGAATTTTATTATTTACATTTTAGCTACAACTTACTGAAATGTATAAGAAAAATAACATCTCCAAGTGGCCTTGCATTAGTGGGTTTTATAATTTCTAACATATCAATACCGGTAACTTAATAATAGTAGATTCAAAGCAGGCAGAAGAGGAAAAAGAGAAATACACAGAGCTTTAGAAGACTCAACTGTATAGTTGTAGGTTAACCGTTTGAGCTCTGAATTTTTCAGGGAATTTGTCTACCAGTTTTAAAATATGCACAGGAGTGGGCCATAATACATAACCAGCTTGAGTCCTAGAAAACCTGGCATGCCTTTGGCCTTCTGCAGGAGTTTCTATCCTTTCTTTGCTCTAATGATTTCTTAGTAGCCAGCCCTATTGCAACAACAGCACACTTAGTATCCTTATCATACTTTAACATCTCAGCGTCCTGCAATAGAGGCTCAGTCTCCACCAGCTTTTTCCAAGTATTTCCATACTTCAGTGGCAGCCTGCAAAGGTTAGGCACTCGGGCAACTCCACAAACAAGTTGCCGGCCACCTGGGATTCCCCCGACAGATATTCCTTCCTGACTCTTCATTTGATCTCTCAGATTCTGCTCATGGCACCAGTTGTAATAAGAAAATCCCAAAAATCATATAGAAAAACTGCCCCCCAAACTGGGAGGGAGCTGAGAAACTGAAAAATGACTCAGACAAGTCCAGCTTGGTGAGTAGATGAGTTTATTAGGACTCACGTACCAGGCACTGCTGGACTGCAGCAGGACAGCTTGAGACACCCACACTGCCCTTGTCTCTGATCTACTTTTAGGCTAATTTTCTGGCTCTTTGCCCTGCATTTAAGCAATAAGACTATTTTTCTTGGTAGGTTCTCAGATGCTTTCTGGGATATTTAGGTTCTTAGGAACACCTGCTCCTCCACTGAGCCCCATGGACTTGGCCCACGGCCCAGCCTTCAAGGTTCAGGCAGCAGATCAGGCATATACCCTGACTAACTAGGTACAAAACATGTCACACTACAGTTCTAATATACTATTTTCCATTAAACTTAGCTATATTGAGATAGGAGGTATCACATAAAATTGAATCTACATTGCCTTATTGTTCTTCATTTTGAATAATAATGATTTAGCATTCCTCAAGATCAGGAAATTTGTGAGCATATTTCATTACACTTACCACCATGTTATAAAATAAATTGGAAACTTTAAGTAACTTTAAGTTCAATAATCATCTTGTTTAATCTGATAGCAAATAATTTCCATTGAATGACAACAGAGTTCACTGTATATCATCAAGAAATGTGCTATAACACATTATACAGTTCTAAGAAAATCATTTTTACAAGGCAGTTAGTAATTTGAGGTAAAGTACTTTTGCTAGGAAGCACTCTCAAATGCATACTTTTGAGCAAAAATTTTGTAAAGCACTAACGGCAAGTTTATTCAATTATGGAAAGATACACCATAATAAGAGCTACAATCTATAATCGCACAATCAAGGTACATAGGACGGAAATTATTCACTGTTAATAAAAGGAGAGAGAGACAGAGAAGAGGGAGAGATAGAGGACAGAAGACAGAGAAACAGAGACAGAGACAGAGACAGAAATAGAGACAGGCACAGTGAGACAGGTAGACGTGTTTCATGAAGAACTGTAATATGCAGGCAATTTATTCTTGCATAAACAAAAGGTAACTAATTTAAAGCTTTGTATATCAAGACATTTTAACATCTTAAACTATGTAGAAAATTAAGATGTTGTATAGAAACTCTGACATACAGACTGAGAGAAAATGTCTCTTCAAGACAGATTTTACAAAAGTTGAAATGACTTTTATCTGAAGTAATATATTCTATCCAGTGCATTTAAATACATTTTTAATTGAAATGGTACAAATACTATTCAAGTGTATTACATGGAGGTTTTGGAAGCTAGCATTTTTCTTCTAGGTGTGTAAAGCCCAAGCAAAATTGTCATCTTTTCCAGGTTTTCAAATTCTCGTATTTAACTTAAAGATAATCAATAAACCGATATGACACTATAAAAATTAAGTCAGCATCAAGGTGATAACTGTGTTCCTGGGAAAAAGCAATGATGATTCATTTTCATTTCAAGTAACTCTGATATTTCAGAGTATGATTAAGAGGAAATAACAGACTTTGGTACATAAATGTGAAGACAATGCAATGTATGCAGAGAAAGTGTGTGTCACTGAGAAAATGATAGCTATGTAAATAGAAATTTCTAAGAATGGAATTGTTCATGATTATGATACTAAACATGATAGGTTACATGACTTATTTTGTGTTTTATCACATGATATTAAACATGATATGCTCATATAACTTCTTTACATTATAGTAGGGCTGAAAACAGTATGTATATATGGATAATAAAACGTGATTTGAAAAAAAAATTGAAATAAGCCAAAATGGAATGTAAGAATCTACCAGTATGGTGCTGTATTGGAGTTGTGGGTATTAGTGTGAGCTCTTGTTTCTGTAATCATACAGTCATATAGTCTCCACAGAAAACCAGAGGAAGCTTTGCACACATGCTGTATTAAACATCAATATGCAAAAATAAAATGTAATTTTTAAATATGAAATGTAAATAGTTTTGAAAAAGGCACCTAGGTAAAAAAGAAAAATAAATCTAGCCAAAGATATAACAAGGGCCTTTGAAGAAAATAATAAAATTTTTTTGAAAGATATTAAGAGGACCTATATTATTTTCCATAGCAAATTTAAGCCATTCACTTGTAGACAACAAGCAGAATCAAAAAAGAAGAGATTTTAAAACACTAAAAATTTGTTTGAATTGGTGTTTCCTCCCACAAAACAAATATTCATGGTGATTTTTCTTGCATTAATTAAAGTTAGTAATTTAATAAATAGATATGGAATAACATTCATAGAATAAGTAATCATGGTACAGGGCTCAGCTGAGTTGGTTTAAGGAATCTGATTCTTTCCACAGGCTGAATTGATTAAACCAGAGATAATCAATTTGCCTAAATGAAGAAAATTAAGATGAGTTAACAAAGCAATTTGTATCAACAGGTGGTGTTGACAAAGGTTGAAAGACAAGCTTTGGGCTGAGACTGGCTAGGTTTGATTTCTTGAGCATCTGTGGAATCAGAGAAATAACAGCACTTGTCTTCTTGAATTAACAATTCTAATGAAGTAACAAATGTGAAGTGTGAAGCATGGTGCCTGTCACATGGTGAGAGCCCCGCGAGTAGTAACAATTAATAATATGACTATCATTGATTAACTCAATTGAAAATATCCAGCAACTCTAGGGATATGAGAATGTATAGTCTTGAAAATGATTAAAAATATTTTATCAAAACCCCACATGTACTAGAAAGAACTCTCATTTGCATTGCTCGCCTATCCTAAACCTGAGTACTTAAGAAAAAGAACTTAGAGTAACCAAGATGCCTCCTGACTTTTTACATAAGCTCAAACAAATTATTGCTACAACTCTTTCATATTACAAAACAATGTTGTTGAATGCATTATTCCACAGAGGAAGTTGACATCCTTACATTAAATTACACATTTAGAAAAATTGGTAGAAAATAGTAAGATAGTAATTTTCTATCACAATCCAACATTTGAAAAATATCCAGAGAAATACAATACTGCTTTTTCATTAGTGCCATATTAAAGAAACAAACTTTTCTCTGCATGAATTGACAATATTCATTATATTATTTTAGGACTCTCCAGGTTTAAAATGTCAAGTGTCTTTAAGTATGCCAAATTTTTACCTAGAAATATTTTAATAGCAAAGAGTTTTATATTAGGCATTTTCTATTCAAGTAATAACAGTAAACAGCAATAAATTATAAAATCATCACTATTAAACAATCTAATATTAACTTATTCATGAAATAGGCTTTTCCCTAAATAAAACAAAACTTCATATTATTTTTACATGTAGTTCAATACAAAACTACTTTCTAGAATCTTATGTGGGCCATGTCTATTTTTATTAATTTAAGGAAAAGAGAATGGTTGACATAAAGTTAAGTAAAGATGACCTTATTCTGCTCTGGGGATTTTAGTCTGCTTTCCCAACTCACATCTGTATAAAGAATTTGAATTTCAGTGTGTTTGCTAAAAATAATAAAAAGTAATATTATTTTCATATATATTCTTACGTATGTGTATAAACATTTTATACACACATGTATATTGTGTGAAGAATGACAAGGTGAAGGAGCAGAAATTAACACTGATTTTCTCGGTCACTGTTTCTATGGAAACATGACAGGTGACAGAAATACATAAAATCTGAACTCCTTTGCAGTAACATTGGTATAATTGTTTCCCTCTTCTCTTGACAAAGGAAATAGTATTGCTCATGCCTATATTTTCAAAATTATGTTTTCAAAATGACTCAAACTATTGGCTCATTTAGAAACCACCTCTTTTCTAGTTTAGAACGAATTCAATTTGTATTAAAGTGAATTTAATTTTCTCCTTAAAACCCTTTAAGTCATGCATAAAATGAGGCACATAAATTATGGTCTGTGAATAAAGCCTGTAACCACCTGATACAGTACCTGTGGAATGTGTTCACCATTATTTAAACTCGAAGATTTAAAAGACAAACATTTACCCTTTTTGCTGGTCATATAAGATAACTCATTGATTTTGAGGTAAAAATTGAAAATAACTTGAAAGAAAATCTGCAAAAGAAATATAAGGAATTGTATAAACCCATGGCTACCGACTACAAACACAGCCATGGTATGTGTTGTCTGTGGGGAGTGTCTCATTACAATGGCAAAATAGGTGTCCTTTTGGCTCACAGAACCTGAAATATTTATTATCCCGACTTTTACAGAAAAAAAGTTTGAATAAAGTATGCAAAAGTGTATCCACTGTATCATTACTGCAATACTAAAAATTGTAAATAACCTAAATGTATTTGAGACAATGAATGAATAAGTGAAATATGACGTATTTACAAAATAGGATTTTATGTGGAGAAAAATGGAGAAACTTGATACATATGGATACGTGTTTGATATGGACACTGAAAATAAAGTATAGAGTGAGAAAAGCTGTATGTACTATGGTACATTTTCACAAACACCATTTGTAAAGGTTTTAAAGGAAGAAAAAGCACTATTTTATGTAATAGCTTTTTTAATGTATTGGAATGATCAATATCAAATCAATTAAAGTAGTGGCACCTGGTGAAAGGAGGCGGAAATGGTTGTTGAAATAGAAACAAAGGAGGCTTCAAATGTATTTTAATGTTTTATATCTTATTTCTCATGTTTTAAAATGTTTTGAAAAAATAGAAATAATAAAATAAATTTAATATTTAATTAATTAAAACACAAAATTTACAGACAATTAATGTATCCCTATACAGTATTTCACTCATTATTTGCTTAATAATTATAACATTTGGTTAGAATGTTGAATTTGCTACATTTACTGAACAAAATTATCATGAATTTTTTAGAAGTATTTTCTTAACCATTATATTCCAAGACATCGATTACTTATGTTTTCAGCTCTGTATATTGTCGTTTAATTTGATAAAATGACAATCTACCTTCTAAATACAATGTATTACTAGAAACAGATTTTTAAAAACCTGACAAACTTACTGCCTTTTTTCTAAATTTAAAGATAGGTTTGTTCATATAAATTGAAATGTTCCTCCTAAGTTTTTCTCTATAAAGTTTGACTCTTTCCCTAAAGATAAGAAAGCAGTTTTTGAAAAGTCGTCTCTCTAATCAAGTATTTTTTATTATTCTAATTTACATTTTTTTTTTTTTTTGAGATACAGTCTCCATCTGACACGCACGCTGGAGTGAAGGGGCAGATCTCGGCTCACTGCAGCCTCTGCCTTCCAGGTTCAAGCAACTCTCCTGCCTCAGCCTCCTGAGTAGCTGGGATTACAGGAGCACCACCTCACCCAGCTAATTTTTGTATTTTAGTAGAGATGGGGTTTTGCCATGTTGACCAGGCTGGTTTTGAACTCCTGACCTCAGGTGATCCGCCAGCCTCGGCCTCCCTAGGTGCTGGGATTACCAGTGTGAGCCACCCCACCGGGCCTCTAATTAACATCTTAACTCATAAAAAAATTGAATATATGTTTTACAACTTATCAGAAGTAAATTTTCTTTTGATATTTGCTCAGTATCCTGAGAAGTTTACTAATCTAAATAAGTAAGCAAGGATTTCAGTTCACAGATTATGTTATCTAAAGTATGCAGTTGAGAACACTTATACCTCACCTCTCACCTCGTTTCTTAATCATTATATATATGTCCCAAGGAGCTGGAGACCAAGAATAACTGATTGTGAAAATCACTTCTTTTGGGAGATGAGCAAAATTAACATCACATAAAACACCAGTGAGGAAAAATCCAATTTAGTGTCTTGACAGAGGCTCAAAAAACTATTTTATTTTGCGCAACAACTCAGTAAGCCACGTTATCTGCAAGAAACGAAAAAGACTGAAGTACATTTTCGTAGTAAATATAATTCTAGTATCCTGTTCTTACATGTGAAAAAAAAAGATAATCACAAAATGCTTCCATTCCTGCTTTCACTGTGATCATTTTCAGCTGTAAATTCAGCAATGATAACAGTCGAAACAGACAATTGATGAATAAAGGTAAACAAACTCTTTATTCTTAGGTTAATAGAAGTTTAAAGTAAAATGTTTAGGTTTGGTCTGGTGCATAAAAATGTGGAAGCATTGCTTTGTATGAGTAACCACTTAATATGCAGAACAAATTTTTTTTCTAGAATGAGTACTTGTGGCAAGGGTAAATGAGAAGACCAAATGAACAGGAAGTGAGTTGAGTCTTACAATGAAGTAAAACTCATCAATGACTTTTCAGGAATTAAAAGCAAACACTCTAGAAACAAATGGATAGATAGTTCTTAGGAGAGAAACAGAAGAAATAGAGAAGAACAAAATGGCAATTTTATAACAAAGAAATCAATTACCAAAAATTTTAAAATTCACTGAAGGGGATCCATAGCAAAATAGAAATGAGTCAGCAGACTTGAAGATAAAAATCAATAGGAATTATATCATCCAAAAAAGAATTGAGAATATTATGAACACAGCCTCAGAGACTTATAGGACATTATCAAAAGGCTATTCATGTTGTCATTAGAATTCTGGAAGGAGAAAAGATAGTGACTGGTAAGGGAACAAAACGTTTGATTTAATAATGGCTGCAAATATCACTAATTGGATGAAAGACAATCCTATAGATAAAAGCAGCTCAGTCAATCTCACATAGATTAAACTCAAAGAGAACTACTCCCAGATACATCATAACTGAAGTACTGAAAATTAAATATTGAGAACAATCTCAAAAGCAGACAGAAAAAATGACATTATGTGGAGAGCAATGAAGATTCAAAGGCCTACACATCTCTCACAAATGATCATGGATGCCAGAGACAGTGAGTCAGTATTTTGAAAGTGCTGGGGAAAATAACACAACAACTCTGTCCTTCCAGAATTCTATATCTAGTGAAAATATACTTCAGAAATAAGAACAAAATAAAGATATTCAAAAATTGTTTAAGAAATAAATAACTTGTTACCAGTACACCTGTTCTGAAAGAAATGCTAAAAAAAATGTTTTTAGGCAGAGGACCATTGACAAAATAAGGAAACTTGAAACTTCAGAATGAAGGAAGAACCACCAAAATGATAAAACTATAAATAATTGTAATAGTCTGCTTTTTCTTCATGATTTTAAAAAATGTGTATGACTACTGAGTAGGAAAAGTGCATTGTATATCATTGTTTAATACGGTTTTCAGTGTTTGCAGATGTGACACATATGACAAGTATAACATAAAGAAAGGAACGAAGGGACGCTAGTGTGATAGCTATTTCTATCACACTATGCGTTCTCACCCATAGTTATTTCTATCACACTATGTCAAGTAAGACAGCTATGTCTTACTTGAGGTGATAAAATATTATCTCTAAGCAGACTGTGAAAAGTTAGACATGTACATTGTAATCCCTGATAAAGCACTAAATATTACACCAAAAAATAATCCAGATTTTAAAGTTTGATTCTAAAATTTACATGAAAAGGCAAAGGAATTAGAATGGCCAAAACAATTTTGAAAAGAAAGAAATTTGCTCTACTCATAATACCTAATTTTATGACTCACTATAAAGCCACAATGATCAAGAAAGTGTAGCAGTGACAAAAAGATAGACATATTGATCAGTGAAACATACAGCATGTCCAATAATTCATTCACACAAACATTGTCAATTAATTTTTGATAAAAGTATAAAGCCGAATCAACATTTTAGATTTTATCATACTTACAAACTTTTGATCTGTGAATGTCATTGTTAAGAGAATGAAAAAACAAGTTAGGAAAAATATTTTCAAATTACGTATTGAACAAAGGATATAAATCCAGAATATGGAAGGAACTCTTAAAACAACAATGAAGAAAAAAACTCAAAAGTTTGTAAAACATTTTAACAGACACTTCACTACAGAGTACATATGGATAACTAAATACATAAAAATATGTTAAATTTTATTAGTCCTTAGGAAAATACAAAGTAAAATCATAAAAGGATATCAGTATACAACCAATGGAATGGTGAACATTTTTCAAACGTCGATACCAAGTGCAGACAAGAGTCTGGAGCAACTGGAAATCTCATAAATTTTTAATAGGAATGCAAAATGGTACTCTGGAAAATACTTTAACAAACATATTATAGATGGACACTTATATATGTTTCAGTAATCTTATTCTTAGGTACTTACAGTAAAGAAATGAAACTATGTTTATACAAAAACCTGAACTCAAGTTTTTATAGCAGCCTTATTTATAATCACCCCAAACTAGAAACAACCTAAATGTTTTCGTTGGTTAAGTAGGTACATAAATAAAGTTTGGTACATTTATACAATGCACTTTTGCTCATCAATGAAAATAAACAAGCTGCTGATACACATGACAACATAGATGTAAAAGAAGACAGACTTAAAAGGTTACTTAGTGTATGATTCCATATATGACATCCCAGAAAAGTGAAAACTCTTATGATAAAGAACAGATCAATGGTTTCCAGAGGTAAGAAGTGCATATAACATTTGACAACACAAAATGGCACAAGGCAATTCTTTTTATTTGAAAGAACTATTCTGAGGAGCCAGCAGCAGAGGAGCCCGGGGCATGGGCCCAGGTTGGGGATGCACCTCTGCGGGGTAAGAGCTAGTGCCATTGCCACGAAGAAATTTGCCAAGGCCAAGTATAAGGAGTAAGAGCTGGTCTTGGCTGAGAACCAGGTAGCCCAGATGTCAAAGCAGTTGGGCATGTTCAAGACCAACCTGGAGGAATTTGCCAGCAAGCACAAGCAGGAGATCTGGAAGAATCCTGAGTTCTGTGTGCAATTCGAGGACATGTGTGCAACCACTGGGGTGGAGTCTTTGGCCTCTGGAAAAGGACTTTGATCTGAGATGCTGGGCGTGGGAGATTTCTGTTGCAAACTAAGTGTCCACATCATCAAAGTGTGCCTGGTGCTGAAGCATTGGAATGGAGGTCCGATAACTCTGGAGAAACTACATCAACAAGTGTTAAAAGGAAGGAGCAAGTTCATCCAGAGTATCAGTCAAGACCACCTGATCGAGGCCATCAAGGAACTAACGGCACTTAGCACTGGCTTCAGCATCAACCCTATGGGTGGCACTTACCTCATTCAGTCTGTTCCAGTTGAATTCAATGTGGATCACACCGTGGGGCTGCAGCTGGCAGAGAAAAATGGCTGGGTGACTGTCAGTGAGATCAAAACCAGTCTGAGCGAGCATGGCAAGTGCTGGAATGCCTGCTGAAGGAAGGGCTGGTGTGGCTGGACTTGGAGGCCCCAGGAGAGACTCACTACTGGCTGTCAGCTCTCTTCCCAAGAGATTATAGCTAAGAAGACCAGAGAAGTCCTCCCTTGACTGAGTGTGGAAGGGCACACAGCACCAGGCAGGGAGAAGCAGGGAGGCCTATTGCCCAATAAACCTGGGCAGTCCTGTTTATAAAAAGATAGAAAAAAAGCTCCCCCCCAGAAAATAATGATTCTGTATTTCGATTGTAATGGAGGTTACAAAACTATTCTTTTGTTAAAACTCTACATAAAAAATACGAATTTTACCTTGTACATTTAAAAAATTCAGAATGAAACAATAATAATTGATGATAGCCATTTTACCCACTAACCTTATGTCGATGCCACTCCTTACACTCAATTACATGCCTCTGCAGCTCTAACGCCAATGGGTGGGGGATGCTGAATTACAGTGTTTAATGTACACTTGCATCTCCATCTGAATATATGGGAGTGGAGCCATTAAAAGCAAAGCTTGTGAGGTTCTCCTATATGGGTCACATGCCCAGGATCAAAGGAGGAATGAAACCTAAGACTCATAAGGGTAATAGCATGGTTATTTCTAAGGTCAGGGCATGGCTTTGCTAATTAATATGAGAACTATTATTTCCTAAATAAATATTATGCCTTTTTACTTTTCTATAATATGATGGTGGCTCATAGTTAAAAGTAGGAGACAGGCAGAATTCCATAGCAGTTGTACATAGCTTAATCTATAGCTAATATCTGGCCGTAACACAATAACATCAATCTGCTTGTTGTTAAAATATTTTAAAACTTTTGTAACCGTTGGCAAATAAATCTGCCCCAACCGTGCAAGCACTGCGTGATAGTGCTAGTCACCCCAGCCGCGTCTCCAGAAACTCCCCACAATTCAGCAACCAAAGAGTTAATGTTTGGCTCAGTGAGGACCCCCAAGGACTGCTCTAGCAGCAAAGCTTGATCTGCTCCGATTCTTCAGTACACAAGTCAAGCCAATTGTTAAATCCTTGGATTATGATTTCTGGCTTAGCCTCAGTTGAATGCGTCTTAAATTTCCCAAAGCATGGCAAGTCCTTCTGTATTCAGCAGTCCTTCACCTCTGGTGGGCACGGTGCATAATAGTGTTAACAGATGAAGCAGATTGAAGTCACAATCTGCTGTACCCCTGAAAAAAACACCAGCCTCTCTGTAATAGTTGGATTATGGTGGTTACTGAAAAGGGATGACAGCACCCAGAGAATTTCCTGTTACTTCTATTACATTGAGGATGACTGCCTTATTTTTGTCTTCAACCCACATCCCATAAAGTATTTAAGAAATTATTTGAGTGAATTGATTTTAAAATGCTAAATAGAATTATGTTTATTTCATAGAAATAGAATAATATAAACAATATTAAAACTGAAACACTTGAAAACAGCAGAAACATACTGATCATTCAAAATATCACATATATATTAGAAATCGGTACATTTATTGTGCTAATAATAAAAATTGAAGGACATAATATTTTCAGTCTTTATTCTAAATCTACTTTGGTAGTAATAAAAGCTGTTGTATAGCAGAATTTCACAACTTATTTTTCTCAGTGTGTAGAATTTTGCATTATAAACTACTTCAATTTGAGTAAGTTTTGTATGACCAGATGTGACATTTCTGTACATGAAAAGTATATTAGATTGTTAATTAAGATTTTACATGATTATTCAATTTATGTATGCTACAAATTCTGAAACTTAATTTGCCTCGAGCTTGAAGTATACTATACAAATAGTATTCTATTTATAAATCTAGTAAATTTCTAATTACTTTCAAAAATGTCCTTGGTTAATATTTATCAACTCAAGTTACACCAACTAAACTCCCACAATTAATCAGTTTTATTTATAACTTAATTAAATTTTCTCAAGCCCAATTACGTAAGCAAAAATTCCCAATATTAAAAGACACACATTCAGTCTCACAAATTAAATGAACTGTAAAGGTCAAAGTTTCTTATAATTCCACTATAATTAACAAATTTAGCACAATTCTTACATGCTTTTCAACTAAATATCACAAATTTAAAATCAGCCACAGTCTTTACATTGGCACTGTAAAACTAATCTGTAAACATTAAGCCACATTATTTTATTATTTTAAATGTCAAATATATGCAAATTGTTTCTGACTTAGTACAGAATTATTAATGCTATGATACTTTTATTAATAACTCTTCTACTGTTTCTTATGGTTTGATATTCTCTCTCCCACTAAGCAAGCATTGCTATCATTTCAAATGAACTGATGTCACTATCCTAATAATTTGGTATTATCATCTTAATTGGCCTATTCTATTTAATATTTATAAACTTTAAGCAAAGACATGAGGTTAAATAGAGAGTATTTATCCATCTGTTGTTATGGCTGTAAGAATCTTTGTTATAATCATGCTATAAAAACATCAAACTTAGTGTAGGTCTTTCAGAGGGAGTGTGTTCTGTAATGCAACTTCCTGTTCAATTTTTATGATGATCTAATTATTTTAGTTGATTTTTGTAAATAGAAATCTAGAATATCGCATTCACAGTGTTAAAAACTTTTTAACATTCTCTGAACACATGATAAAATTAGGTACTACAAAGGACAGACATATAGATAAAAGAATAGAATTAACAGTCTAGAAATAAACTGATACCTCTATGGTTGAGTGATATTTTACAAGATTGTCAAGCCTTTCAATAGAGGAAGAGTAGTCTTTTCAACAGTGTAAGGATAACTGAATATTCATATGCAAAAAAAATGAAGTTGGACCTCTCTCACATCATATGAAAAAAAAAACTCAAAATGGGTAACAACCAAAATCGAAACAGAGGCTTAAATCTTTGTGATCTTGGATTAGAAAATGATTTCTTAAAATGACACTAAAAGTATAATTAACTAATCGAAAAAACAAACAGATAAAATGCACTTCATCAAAATTTAAAAATTTGAGCTTCAGAGGCTACTTACTATAAAGAAAATAAAACCAACAACCAACAAAATGCATGACATTTGTAACATCTGTAAATCATATATCTCATAAAGTATTTGTATCTAAAATATATAAACAATACTTACAACTCAATAATAAAAAGACAAATGATCCAATTAAAAAGTAGGCAAAAGAGTCTTATAGATATTTTTTGAAAGAAGATCTACAAATGGCCTATAAGCACATGATAAGATGCTCACATCATTAGTCACTAGGAAAATGCAAATCAAAACTGCAATGAGATATCACCTCATATCCACAGTACTGGATTTAATCAAAGTGACAATGCAATAAGTGAAGATGCAGAGACATTGAAATCTTCATACATTACTGGCAGGAGCATAAAAAAAAGAGTTTGACAGGTCCTCAGAAAGCTAAGTATAGACTTCCCACAGCCAGCAATTCCATTCCTATGTATATATTCAAGAGAGTTAAAACTTGTATATGTATGTTCATAGCAGCATTGCTCTCACAAGCTAAAAAAAACAGAAACAATCTATCCATCAACAGATGACTAGATAAACAAAATGTGGTATGTTCATACAACATCATACTGCTTGGCAATAAAAAAAGAAATGAAGTGAGGGCTAGTTGTGATGGCTCATGCCTGTAATCCCAGCACTCTGGGAGTCCCAGGTGGGTGAATTGATTGAGGTCAGGAGTTTGAGAGAAGCCTTGCCAACATGGTGAAATCCCATCGCTACTAAAAATACAAAAATTAGCCAGATGTGGTGGTGCACACCTGTAATCCCAGCTACTTGAGAGGCTGAGGCAGGAGAATTGCTTCAACCCAGCAGGTGGAGGCTGCAGTGAACCAAGATTATGTCATTGCACTGTAGCCTGGTTGACAAGAGCAAAACTCCTTCTGAAAGAAAAATAGAAAAGAAAAAAAGAAAAGAAGAAAAGAAAAGAAAATCAAGGAAGGAAGGAAGGATACATGTTATTGCATGAATGCACCTTGAAACTTTATGCTCAGTGAAAGGAACCATACATGAAAGGCCATACATTGCATGATTATATTTATGTGAAATGTCCAGAATAGAGAAATCCATGGAGACAGAGAGTAGATTAGTGGTTTCCAGGCACTGGGGGAGAAGGGAATGGTTTGCGATTATTAATGGATACAGAAATTATTGTGGGGATGATGAAAATATTCTGGAATTAGATAACTGTAGTGGTTGCACAACTTTGTGAGTATACTAGAAAACACTGAATTGGACATTTTAAAAGGGTAAATTGTATGGTATGTGAACTCTATCTCAGTGAAGAAAGAAAGAAGGAAGAAAGGAAGAAAGAGAAAGAAAGAAAGAAAGAGAAAGAAAGAGAAAGAAAGAAGAAAGAAAAAGAAGAAAGAAAGAAAGAAAGAAAGAAAGAAAGAAAGAAAGAAAGAAAGAAAGAAAGAAAGAA
>PVKP010010364.1:0-64844 GCA_004027715.1 Plecturocebus donacophilus
AAAAAAAAAAAAAAAAAAAAAAAAAAAGAAATTCTCTATCTGAAAGGTTACATATTTCTCTCTCTCTGAGGTTGGTCCCTGGTGCCTTATTAAGTAATTTGGTGATGTCATTTGTTTTTGGATAGTGCTGATGCATGTGGATGTTTGTCAGTTTTTGTGCATTAAAGAACTAGGTATTTGTTGTATTCTTTACAGTCTGGGCCTGGTTGTACCGATTCTTTTTGGGAAAGCTTTCCAGGTATTCAAAGGGACCTGGACATTGTGATCTTAATTTTCAGTCACTACAGCTGTATTTGCTTTAGGGGGCATCTCAAACCAGTAATGCTATGGTTCTTGCAGACTCATTGAAGCACTGTCTTGGTGGTGTTTGGTAAGATTTAAAAGAATTTTTTTGGATTATCAGGCAGAGACTTTTGTTCTTTTCCCTTACTTTCCACAAAGAAGTGATGTCTTTCTCGCTCTGTGCTGAGCTACCTGGAGCTGGAGGAT
The DNA here is from genome assembly GCA_004027715.1 of Plecturocebus donacophilus. Lineage (NCBI taxonomy): Eukaryota > Metazoa > Chordata > Mammalia > Primates > Pitheciidae > Plecturocebus > Plecturocebus donacophilus. Next base: position 490 of record PVKP010010364.1, read on the forward strand.
GGGTGACACAAGTACCTCTTTAGTTACCACCAATGGGACTATGCTCAGTCGGACCTGAGATCAGGACAGCACTGGGTCTTGTTCAAGGCCTGTGGTAAACATTGCCTGGCTGCTGTCTGTTTTCTCTCAAGGCCCTAGGGCTCTGCCATCAGCAGGTGGCAAATCAAGTCAGGTTTGTATTCTTTTCTTCAGGGTGGTGACTTCCGTTTTTCCCTGGGCAGATCTAGATATGCCACACCGCAGCCCCAGCCTGGATTTGGGAATCTTAGGAATCTACCTAGTACTTTATTCTACTGTTACTGTGCTGGCACCCAAGCTGCAAGACAAACTTTATACCACTCTTTTCTACCTTTTTCTCAAGCAGAGGAGTCTCTCTTTGTGGCTTCCACCATCTCAGGTCCATTGCAAATACTATATGGCTACTGCTTATATTCACTGATGGCCCAAAGGCTCTTCAGTTTGCTTATGGTGAATGCTGCCAGTTCTGAGTCTCTCTATTTATGGCAGTGGGCCCTCTCTGGTCCTGGGAAGATCCATAAAGTTTATTTAGGAGCCAAGGCCTGGAATAAGAGATCCCAGGAGACTGCTTGGTGCACTACTACACTGTGGCCAAGCTGGTACCCAAGATGGAAGACAAAGTTTTCTTTCCTCTTTCCTCTTTTATTTTGAAGCAGAAGGAGTCTCTCATGCTAGTGACCACAGGTGGGAATGTGCTGAATCACACCTGCAGCTAGCATGGCTCTGAGTCTCACTCAAAGGCCATGCCAAGTACTGCTTGGCCAGTACTACTAATTTTTTAGTGCTAAAGGGCCCCTTATAAGAAGTAGTGCATTCTGCCAAGATGAGGTTTTTCCCTTTTAGGAAGCGGGTTCCCCTGTGGCCCAGGGTGTGTTTAGAAATGTCATCTGAGAGCTAGGGCCAGGAATTGGGTCCTCAGGACTCTGCCTGGTGCCCTATTTGACTGTAGTTCAGCTAGTATCCAAGTTGTAAGACAACATCCTATTTACTCTCCTCAATTCTCTCTTAAAGCAGAAGGAAGGAATATTTCCAGGATATGCAAGTTGAACTTTCTGGGGATGGGGGAATGGTGACACAAGCACTCTCTTGGCCATCCCAGTCATATGCACCCCAAATCTACTGGATCTGAGTTCAGCACAGGATTAGGACTTGCCCCGGAATTGTAGTCCTTATGGCCTAGACTACCTTTCAAGTTTATTTAGAACCCTAGAGCATTTTAACCAACAGCGGCAAGGCTTGCCTTAAGTCAAGTTTGGACCACTGGGGTGTACAATGTGCCTCTCTCTAGGGCTTCTCTAAATGCTCTCTCTGTGGGTGCTAGCTGAGTTCTGCCGCATGTTGCTTTCCACTGTGACAGGGCAACACTGAGTCCCATAGTCACTGAACCTTGCCTTTTCCAAATGCACAGATCATCTCTCATTGTTAAATGGCCAATGCCAGGGGATGGGGGAGGGGTGGCATAAGCAATTCGAGACTGTCTTTTCTACCCTTTTCAGTGCCTCTTTCGTTAATGTGATGTTGAAACTAATACTATTATTACTCACCTGATTTTTTTGGTTCTTATAAAGCTTCTTTTTTGTGTGAATTATTGCTCAATTTTGTGTTCTTATGAGGGCAGGGGATGATTGATGGACACTTCTATTCAGCCATCATCCTCTGCCTTCCCTCTCATTTTTTAATATCATTGAATAATATTCTATTGTATGCATTTGCCAGATTCGTTTATCAGCTTACCTCTTGAAAGATACCTTGGTTTCTTTCAAGATTGAAAATTATGAATAGAGCTACTATACACATTTGTGTGTAGCGTTTTATGTAGACATAAATTTTCAACTCATATGAGTAAATAACAAGAAACACAATTGCTGAAACAGTATAATTGTGTCTAACTTTTAAAGAAACTGCCTAAATGTCTTTCAAAGTGGCTGTATCATTATGCCTTCCTACGAAAAATGAATGAGAGTTCCTGTTTCTTTAGTCTCCTCAGCATTTCGTGTCATCAGTGCTTTGGATTTTTAACACTCTCCTAGGTTTGTTAATTTGCAATTTTAATTTACCTAATGATTTATTATGGTAAATATTTTTTCATATCCTTACTTGACATTTGTATGCATCTTTGTTGAGGGGTTTGTGTGGCTGTTTTTTGCCCACTTTTAAATTGGGGTTTTCCTTTTGATTGTTGGGTTTAAAGAGTTATTTGTATATTATGGTAAACAGTTTTTTATGAGGTATGCCTTTTACAAGTATTTTGTTTCAGTTTGTGGCTTTTATTTTCATTCTTCTAACAGTTTTTCACAGACCAGATGCTTTTAATTTTAGTGACCTTAATGTTATCAATTATTCTCTTATGGATTATGCCTTTTTGTAGTCTAAGAGTATGCATTGTAATATTTTAATTCTTTTAAATGTGTTAAGATGTGTTTTATGTTCTAGATGATGGTCTGTTTTGGTGAATGTTATATGTGAGCTTGAGAAGAATGTGTCTTCTGCTGTTATTGCATGGATTTTAATTATTTACAGTTGATTGATGGTGCTGTTCACGTCAACTCTATCCTTACTGATTTTTGTCCTGCAGGATCTGACCATTTATGATACAGGGGTGTTGAAGTCTCTAACCATAATAGTTAATTTATCTATATCTCCTTGCAGTTCTGTCAGTTTTTTCTCATATTTTGACTCTTTCTTGCTACATACACATTAAGAATTGTTGTCCTATTGGACAATTGACTCTTATTATTACGTGATACCTTTCTTTATTTTTGATATCTTTGAAGTCTCCTCTGTCTCAAATTAGTGTAGTAGGTCTTGCTTTCTTCTGATTACTGTTTAGCATTGCATTTATATCTTAGTTTACCACCCTAATTTAAATTAATATGTAACTTCTTTGGAAAAGTATTAATTGAGGTTTTTTTGCCCTTTTTTTGTACATTTTGGATGTTAACCACTTATTGTATAGATGGAATGAAAATATTTTCTTGAATTCTATAATTTGTCTTCTGATCATGTTTATTATTTCCTTTACTATGCAGAATTTTTGTAGTTTTGGGTTTTTTTTCTTTAACTTCTATTTTAGGTACAGGGCGTACACATGCAGGTTTGTCCCATGGTATACTGCATCCAGGTAGTGAGCACACCATCCAACAGGTAGATTTTTGACCCATACCCCCCTTTCATCGTACCCTCTTTAGCTGTCCACAGTGTCTGTTTCTATCTCTATGTTCATGTGTGCTCAGTCTTTTGTTCCCACTTATGACAACATGTGGTATTTGGTTTTCTGTTCCTGCATTAATTCACTTAGGATTATAGTATCCAGGTACATTTATGTTTCTATAAAGGATATTGTTTCATTTTTTATAGCTACATAATATTCCATAGTGTGTATGTATCATATTCTCTTGATCAAATCCACCATTGGTGGGCATCTAAGTTGATTCCATGTCTTTGCTAATGTAAGTAGTGCAGTGATGAACATACAAGTGCGTGTGTCTTTTCGATATTATGATATATTTTTCTTTGGGTATATACTCAGTAATGAGATTGCTGAGTGAAATGGTAGCTATGTTTTAAGTTCCTTGAAAAATTGCCGAACTGCTTTCTACAGTGGCTGAATAATTTACATTCTCTCCAACAGCGTATAAGCATTTATTTTTCTCTTCAGCCTCACCAGCATCTGTTGGTTTTTTACTTTTGAATAATAGCCATTCTGTGAGAGATAGTGTTTCATTGTGGTTTCGATTTGCATTTTTCTGATGGTTAGTGATGTTGTGCCTTTTTTCATGTATTTGTCTGCCAATTTATATATTCTTTCGAGAAGTGTCTGTTCATGTCATTTACCCATTTTTAATGGAGTCATTTTTCTTTTTGCTTTTTTATTTATTTGAGTTCGTTATAGATTCTGGATATGAGAACTTTGTCCAATTCATGGTTTGCAAATATTTTCTCTTATTCCTTAGGTTGTCTGTTTAGCCTATTGATAGTCTTTTTTGCTGTGCAGAAGCTGTTAAGTTTAATAAAGTCCCACTTGTCAATTTTTGTTTTTGTTGCGATTGCTTTTGGGTACTTAGCCAAAAATTATTTGCCAAGGCCAACACTGAAAAGGGTATTTTTTAGTTTTTCTTATAAGATTTTTATACTTCTAAGTTTGATATTTAAAATTTTAATCCATCTTGTGTTGCTTTTTTTTTTGAGATGGAATTTCACTCTTGTTACCCAGGCTGGAGTGCAATGGCACCATCTCAGCTCACCGCAACCTCTGCCTCCTGGGTTCAAGCAATTCTCCTGCCTCAGCTTCCCAAGCAGCTAGGACTACAGGCATGTGCCACCATGCCCAGCTAATATTTGTATTTTTAGTAGAGACGGGGTTTCACCATGTTGACCAGGATGGTCTCGATCTCCTGACCTTGTGATCCACCTGCCTCGGCCTCCCAAAGTGCTGGGATTACAGGCATGAGCCACCACGCCCGGCTTGTGTTGCTTTTTTTTAATGGTAAAAGGTAACATTCTAGTTTCATTCTTCTGCATAAGGCTATCTAGTTATTTCAACTTCATTTATTGAATAAAGGCTTTTTTTCATCATTGCTTGGTTTTCTTGGCCTTGTCAAGATTGTTTTTTGTAGCTTTATTTCCAAGTTTTCTATTCTGTTCAATTGGTCTATGTGTCTGCTTTTATACCAGTGTCATACTATTTTAATGATTGTAGCTTTATAGTATAATTTGATGCAAGTTAGTATGGTGCCTCTGGTTGTCTTCTGCTTGCTTAGGATTACTTTAGCTATTTGCACTGCTTTTTGGTTCCATATAAATTTTAGAATGGTTTTTTTACTAATTCTGTGAAGCATGACCTTGGTAGTTTAATAGGAGTAGCACTACCAAATTATGTAAATTTGATAGTCTAAATTTGAATCTGTAAATTGCCGTTGGTAGTGTCGTCATTTTAACAATATTGATTCTTCCAATGTGTAAGCATGGAATGTTTTTCTATTTTGTTTGTGTCATCTCTAATTTCTTTCAGCAGTATTTAGTAGTCCTCCTTTAGAGATCTCTTGATTGGCTGAATTCCTAGGTATTTCATTTTCTTTGTTGCTATTGTGAGTCAGATTGTGTTTTGATATGATTCTGCCTGGACATTATTGGTGCATAGAAATGCTACTGAATTTTGGACATTGATTCTGTATCCTGAAACCATACTAAAATCATTTCTCAGTTCTAGTATCCCCTTGGTAGAGGTCTTAGGATTTTCTAGGTAGAGAATCATATGGTCAGTGAAGAGAGATAGTTTGATTTCTCTCTTTTTTTATCTTTCTATTTGGATACCTTTTACTTTTTTCTCTTGCCAGATTGCTCTGGCTAGGGCTCCCAGTACTAAGTTGAATAGGAATGATGTGAGTAGGCATTCTTATCTTGTTCTGTTTCTCAAGAGAAATGTATCTTACTTTTGCCCATTAAGTATGATGTTGGCTGTGGGTTTGTGACAGATGGCTTTTATTATTAAGCTGTCTAGTGTGTTGTAGTTCTGCTGGTTTATCTTTGGTTTTGTTGCTTGAGTTTCATTTGTGTCATGTCAAAATATCATTACCAAGACCAATATCAAGGAGCTTCTCTCCTAGGTTTTCTTCTAGAACTTTTATGGACTCATGACTTATGTAAAGTTTTTAATCCACTTTCAGTTGATTTTTTGTGTATGGTGTAAGATAAAGACCAATTTTATTCTTTTGCTTATAGATATCCAATTTTTCTAACAATATTTATTGATGAGATGATTAATTCTTCGTGTGTATTTGTGACATTTAGTTGAATATTAGTTGACCTTATAAGTATGGACTTATTTCTGAACCTTTTATTTAGGCCGATTGGTTTTTTGTCTGTTTTAGTGCCAGTGCCATACTGTTTGGCTTAGTATAGCTTTGCAACATAATTTGAAATCATAAAATGTGATGGCTCCAACTTTTTTTTCTTGCTCAAGATTGTTTTGGTATTCAAATTTGTGGGCCCATAATAATTTTTTGATTGCTTTATGTATTTTCATGAAAAATATCACTGGGATTTTGATAGGTATCCCACAGAATTTTAAATCACTCTGGATAGTACAGACATTTTAACAATATTATTTTTCTCTATCCATGAACACAAGATACATTTCAATTTATTTATGCCTACCTTAATTTTCCTTATTAATGCTATATAGTTTCAGTGTACAGCTATTTCAACTTATTTGTTGTATTCATAAATATGTATTATATTATTTTAGTGCTAATATAAATGGATTATTTTCTTAATTGCTTTTCTGGATAGTTCATTGTTAGGGAACCACAACTGATTTTTGTATTTTGATTTTGTATACTGCAACCTTAATAAATTTATTTATTCTAACAGTTTTTTTTGTGACATCTTTAGGTTCTTTGTTTCGTTTTGTTTTGTGACAGAGTCTCACTTTGTAGCCCAGGTTGGAGGGCAGTGGTAAAATCTCAGCTCACTGCAACTTCTGCCTCTTGAGTTCAAGTGAATCTCCTGCCTTAGCGTCCCAAGTAGATGAGAGTACAGGTGCATGCCACCGTGCCCAGCTAATTTTTGTATTTTTTTTAGTAGAGATAGGGTTTCACCATGTTGACTGGGCTGGTCTCAAACTCCTGACCTCAGGTGATTTGCCCACCTTAGCCTCCCACAGTGCTGAGATTACAGGCATGAGCCACCGTGCCCAGCCAACTTTCTTTAAGTATTTTTATGCATAATAGCATATCATCTGCAAACAGAGATAATTTAATGTTTTACTTTTTAATTTTTTTTTCCCATAGGTTTTTGGAGGAACAGGTGGTATTTGGTTACATTAGTAAGTTCTATAGTAGTGATTTGTGAGATTTTGGTGCACCCATCACTTGAGCAGTATACACTGATCAATGATATGAATTTTTTTTCCTAATATGAATGCATTTTGTTTCTTTCAGAGTGTGTGTGTGTGTGTGTGTGTGTGTGTGTGTGTGTGTGTGTTGCTCAGGCTAAAATTTCCAGTACTATGTTGTCTGGAAGTGGTGAGAATTGCCATTTTTGTCTTGTTCCTGATTTTAGGGGGAAATCTTTCAGCTTAAAAAATATTCCATTGTTTTTATTTGTGTTTCCTATGTTGTAAATTTTTACCATTGAGTGTGATGTTAACTGCTGATTTGTCAAAAATGATCTTTGTGGTTGAGTGCAGTGGCTCACGCCTGTAATCTCAGCACTTTGGGAGGTTGAGGTGGGCAGATTACCTGAGGGCAGGAGTTCAAGACAGGCCTGGCCAACGTGGTGAAACCCTGTCTCTACTAAATATACAAAAATTAGCCAGGCATGGTGGCAGGCACCTGTAATCCCAGCTACTTAGGAGGCTGAGGCAGGAAAATTCTCAGGAGGCAGAGGTTGCAGTGAACTGAGATGGCACCACTGCACTCCCTGCAGCCTGGATGACAGAGCAAGACTCTGTCTCCAAATATATATATATATATATATAATATTGCGATATATTTCTTCTATACCAAATTTGTTAAGAGTTTTTATTATGTAACAACATCGTAAAAAAATGCTTTTTCTACATCAATTGAAATGATTATATTATCATTCAGTTAAAGTGGTATGTCACATTGATTTGCATATCTTTAACCAGTTTTGCATCCTAAGCATAAATCCCACTTCATTAGTGTTGTATAATTATTTTATTCTGCTGTTGAATTCACTTGGTACTATTTTGTTGAGGATATTCATATTGATGCTCATCAGGGATATTGCCTTGCATTTTTTTTTTTTTTTTGCTTTTGTTGTCCTTGTTTGGCTTTGATATCTGGGTAATGATGGCCTGATAGAATGACTTTAGGATGTATTCCCTCTTCTTCTTCTTCTTTTTTTTTGAAAACTTCCTATTGTAATTATTTTTCTGTGGATTACTTTAATTTTTTTTTTGGAAATGTTCACCTAGGCTACACTTAATAGTTTTGTTTTTTCCTTTACTATTATTTTTTCTTTTTTAAAATTTATTATACTTTAAGTTCTGGGGTACATGTGTATATCATGCAGGTTTGTTTCTCTTCTTCAGTTTTTTAGAAGAGTTTGAGAGAGATCGGCATATATACCTTCATGAAATGGTTGGTAGAATTCAGCTGTGAAACCATCTGGTCATGGGCTTTTTTTTTTGTCTGTAGGTTTTTAAATTATTATTACTAATTCAGTCTCTTTACTTATTGATGTATTCAGATTTTATTCTTTATGATTCGGTCTTGCATGACTCTACAAGTATGTGACTCTAGAATTTACTTATTTTATTTCTAAGCTATCTAATGTGTTGCTGTATGATTGTTCATAGTAGTCTCTTATCCTTTGAAATTTGGTGGTATCAGTTGTGATGCCTCCTCTTTTATTTATAATTTTATTTATTTAGGTCATTTTTTTTACTTTGTCTAGGCAAAAGTTTATTGGTTTTATTCATATTTTGAAAGGACTTCATTGTTCTTTATTACTTAATGTTTATCTTCATTAATTTTCATTGATTTTCCCATTATTTTTCTAGTCTCTATTTTTGCTCTGATTTTTGTTTTTCCTCATTTTACTAACTTTGACCTTATTATTTTTTTCTTTTTTCTTTTTTTTTCTCTATTTTTTTCTTAACAGTTCCTTAGAGAATAAAGTCGGTTTGTTTATTTGAGATCATTCTTTGTTTAAAAATTTGGCATTTATTGCTATAAACTTCCCTCATAAAACTGCTTTTAAAGAGCTTATACTTCAGGTCTTCATATACTGTGCCAGCTGCTCCATAGATGGTCTTTACCCATTTGATAAGGCTTTCAGGGAAGGCAGAATTTTTTTTGTCACCAGACATCATGAGGGTCATCAGCTCCTGCTGTGGACTTTTGCCCACAGTTCCCTGGGCAGCACCCCTGCTGGGCTCGGTTCCTTTATGGGGGCAGGTGGTGACACTGGCAGCAGCTGGGTTGCAGTTTTTGGGAGACCATCTGGGTGGTGCTTGCAGAGAGACAAGAACTCAGAAAACATGACTGCATCTGTGATCATCATGTTTATTTTGATATTATCAGTATAGACACATGAGTCATTCATATTGCTGAGAAGTATGCTCTGCTATGAAATATCGTTTTATATTCATCTGTTTATGGATATTTGAGTTGACTCTTGCTTTTATTTTGTAAATAAGACTGCAACAGACATTTGAATACAAAAAAACCTTGCTTTTATGCGTCTCATATGATTTTGAGTGTAGTGTTTCCATTTTTCTTTGTCTAAAGAATGTTTAAATTTCCCATTTGATTATTTTTTATTCATTAATTGTTTGGGAATTTGTGTCTTAACTTTTACAATTTGTGATTTTAAAAATTTTTTCTCCTGTTTTAATATCTAGCTTCATACCACTGTAGTCATAAAGGATACTTGATATGATTTCAATATTTTCATATTTGTTAAGACTTGTTTTGTGGTCCAGCATATGATCTATCCTAGAGAATGTCCCATGTGTTCCTTAAAAGAATGTGTATTCAGCTGCTGTTGGATGGAATGTGTTGTGTAAGTCTGCTAGGTCTATTTTGTCTATAGTGTTGTCCAAGTGTGTTCTTATTAATATTAATTCTGATCCATGTATTATTAAAACTGGGGTATTGAAGTTCTTTACACTTACTGTATTGCCATCTATTCCTCTCTTTAGATCTGCTAATATTTGCTTTGTATGTTCTGTGCTCCAACTTTGGGGAGATATATAGTAAAATTCTTATATCCTCTTGTTGCATTGATCCCTTTATCATTATATAATCACCTTCATTTTCTCTTGTGACAGGTTTTAGTTAAAGTCTATTGTGTTTTATATAAATATAATCACCCCAGCTCTCTTTGGGTTACCATTTGCATGGATTATCCTTGTCCACCCCTTTCCTTTCAGTCTCTGTGTATTTTTGAATCTAAAGTGTGTCTCCTGTTGACAAAATATAGTTGAAACTTTTCTTTAAAAAATCTCATTTAACCACTTTATCTTTTGATTACAGAATTTAATTTACATATAAAGTAATTATACTAAGGATATACTATGGCCATTTCGTTAATTGTTTTCCAATTGTACTGTAGTTTATTCCATTCTTCCCCTCTTACTGTCTTCTTTCATTATTTGGTTATTTTTTGCTCTTTGATTGCTTTCTTTTTATCTTTGTGTATCCACTGAAGGTTTTTCTATGATTATCATAAAGCTTACATAAAATATCATGTATCCACAACACACTATTTTAAGCAGGTCACCTCTCCAACTACATATAAAACATCTACTTTTTATTTTCTCACACACCTTTTATGTTATTGGTGTCACAATTTACATCTTTTTATATTGTCTAATTCTTAACTATAGTTGTCTAATTGTAACAATTGTCTAATGTAACTATAATTATTTTTAATACTTTTGTTTTTTAACTTTTATACTTAAAAGGGATTTACACATCACCATCACAGTATTAGAATATTATGAATTTAACTGTATACTTAGTTTACTCATGGGTTTTATACCTTCATATGTTTTAATGTTGCTTATCAGCATCCTTTTATTTCAACTGTCTTTAGCATTTTTTGTAAGGTAGTTCTAGTGGTGATGGACTCCTCTAGGTTTTGTCTAGGAAAGTCTTTATCACTTTTTTATTTCTGAAGGTCTGCTTTGCCAGGTGCTGAAGACAGTATGCTTGGTTAGCAGTTTTTTTTTTTTCTTTCAGTACTTTGATTATATTATCTCACTCTTTCCTGGCACAAGATTTCTGCTGAGAATTCCCCTGATAGTTTTTATGGGAGATTCTTTCTATATGATCAGTCACTTTTTTTTCTTGGTGCTTTCAAAATTCTCTGTTTTTGACTTTTGACAACTGGATTATTATGTGTTTTCATAAGCTCAACCTATTTGGAATTTTCTGGGCTTTATCAATCTGGATGTTTATTTCTCTCCCTAGATTTGAGACATTTTCTGTAATCATATTTTAAAATGTATTTTCTCTCCTTTCGCTTTTTCTGCTCCTTCTTATACTTATGTAAATTTGTTCACTTGATGGTGTCCCATAAGCCCTGTAGACTTTCTTCATTCTTCTTTTCTTTTTCCTTCTTTTCCTCTGGATAATTTTACATGATTTATCTTTGAGTATGCTGATTTTTTTCTTCTCCTTGATCAAGTAGGCTTTTGAAGATCCCCACTGAAATTTTAGTTCAGACATTGTACCCTTCAACTTCAGAATTTCTGCTGGGATTTTTCTTATGGTTTCTATTTATTTGTTAAGCTTTTCATTTTTTCCATTTATTGTTTTTCTGGATTTGTTTAGTTATAGATTTATGTATTTGCAGAGCTCATAGAACTTTGATTAGATTATTTTGAATTTTTTGTCATGCAATTCATACATCTTTATTTACTTGAGGTCAGCCACTTAACCTTTTTTTATTCCTTAATTTTTCATGTTTCTTTAAGACTTGTATTGCTGTCTTCACATTTCTGTATGCTTTCATCTCCTTTTGACTTTACTGGCTGGAATAACTATGCCAGTGAGTCGGGCTAGAGATTATGGGAATCTCTCAGACTTTTTCTATGGCCGCATCTACTCCACTTGTCTTGTTCATTCTTTGAATGGAATTCATAGAATTGCATGCTTTGTATTTATTCTACAAAGCCAGGCCTTGTGCTACACTCAATAACTGAGAAGCTCTCTCAATTATTTTTTATAGGGTAGAGCCTTGAAGTGTTTAAGGTTGTACACCTTTTCCCAAACCAGTAGAGTTAAGCCTTCTGCTAAGATATATACCTGCTGTTGAGATTTTTGCTGCATCTGCTGGGGTATGTGGGACACTGGACATGGGGACACCTGGGGCATTTTCCACAGAAGGATGCACGGGGTGCTGGGGGGATGTGGCAGCTGGTTGTATGTGTCCACAGGGGTTATCCTAAAAGGTTTGTGGATATGCCTGTTGATAACGTCTGAAACAGCGCTATTTATGGCCAACTGTTATGAACTGTGTACCAATTGCTGTGTGCTTCCTCCCCTTCTTTCTGCTCAGAACTACATTTAGAATATTCAGCTGTGTAGATTCCCACAGTTTTCTGGGTGAGGTAATACCTACTTGGGTCTCCTGGGCAGCATTCCACAAAGCTGTGGGAGCCAGGTGCTCACTTTGCATTTACTTTCCCACATGGGAGAAATCATGGGCCAAGAGGGTCTCTTTCAGCACAGAGCTGTGCTGTCTTAGGGAAGTGGCGACACAAGTAAAGAGAAACTATTTTTACCCTCTTCAGTGCATTAACTTTCATATTTGTTGTTCCTTCACAGTGTTGCATCCTCTTATCTAAACTCCAGGGCTTCCACAAGGGTATTGTCATCTCTGGGTAGTTGCCAAAATTGTGTTTCTGTAAGTGCATAAATGTTTGAACTGCCTGTTTCACCTTCATGCTGTTATCCAACCTCTTTTCACTTTCTTGATAACATACTTGATGCATAAATTGTTTAATTTTGCTGAACTTCTATCTAGTTTTTGTTGTTGTTGCTTGTACTTTTAATGTCTAGGAAATGTGCTAAGATTTCTTACCAGATTCAAAAACATGAAGATTTGCCACTGTTTTCTTTGGAGGGTTTTGTGGTTTGAGACCTTATATTTAGGTGGGTGGTCCATTTTGAGTTAGTTTTGTGAGTGGTGTGAGGTAGTGTAATCCAACTTCATCATTTTGCATGTGGATAGTCAGTTATACCAGCACCGTTTTTTGAGGAGAATATGCTTCCCTTATTAAATGGTCTTGGTACATTTATTGAACATCAAATGGCTATATGGATATGGGTTTATTTCTTAACTTTCAATTATATTTCTTAGATCCATATGCATATCCTTAGGTCAGTACCACACTGTTTTCACTTCTGTAGCTTTTTAGTAAGTTTTGAAATTGGGAAGTTTAAGTCCTTTAACTTTGTTTTTTTTCAAGATTGTTTTCAATATTTGGGGATCTTATAATTTTGTATGAATTTGAGAACTGACTTTTAAATTTCTTCAAAAAAAGATTATTATGATGTTGATAATGATTGCATTGAATATTTAAATCATTTTTCATAGCGTTATTTTAACAATATTAAATCTTTTAATCTATAAACAAAGGCTGTATTTCCATTTATTTAGATCCTCTTTAATTTCTTTTAGAAATATTTTAGTGTTTTTAGTGGACAAATCTTTCACCTCCTTGGTAAAATATATTCCCAATTTTTATTTTTATTCTTTTGAACGTTATTGTCAATGGAATTTTTAAAAATCTTATCAGTTTATTCATTGCTTGTGCATAGAAACACAACTAATTTTTGTTTCTTGGCATGTATCATGAAAATTTGCTGAGTTTTTTTTGTTAGCTCCAGCAGGCTTTTTAAAAATTTTGACAATTTTCTATATAGAGGGTTATATCATTTGCAGATGTAAATATTTTTACTTCTTTCTTTCTAATGACAATGTTTTTACTTGACTAATTTTACTGGCTATTGCTTCCAGTGCAATGTGGAATAGCAGTGTTGAAAGCAGACATCCTTTTCTTATTTCTGATCTTAAAAGGAAAGGATTTTTTCCATTACTATTAAGTGTAATTTAGCTGTAGACTTTTCATAAATGCCCATTATCATTCTGAGGAATTATTTTTTTCTAGTTCTAGCTTTATGGGTGCTTTTATTATGAAAGTTTATTGGATTTTGTCAAATGCTATTTCTGTATCAACTGAGAAGATCATGTTATCCTTTTTCATATGTATGTGTGTATATATATAGTGTATTGATTGGCTACTATAAATTCAGTAGTAATGTCTACACTTTTATTTCTGTTAGTTATTTGCATCTTCACCATTTTTCTATTTATTTATTGCTTAAGGTTTAATAATGTTAATCTTTTATATGAATTATATTTTGGTCTTTAAAAATTTTTTCTATTCCCTATTTTATTTACCTCTATTCTGATCTTCATTTTTCTGTTCTTCTGCCAGCTTTGTGTTTAGTTTGCTCTTTTGTAGTTCCTGAGAGTGAATAGTTATGTTACTGATTTGAGTTTTATTTCCAAATATATGCGTTTGCTGCTGTAAAATTCCCACTAAGCATTTTTTTCACCACATTTTATAAGTTTTCATATATTGTATTTTGATTTTCATTTTCTTTGGGCTATTATCTTATTTACCTAGTGTTTTCTTCTTAAACCCATTGGCTGTTTGAGTGTTTTCTTTAATTTCTATATAGTTGTAAATTTCCCAGCTTTCCTTCTGATACTGATTTCCAGTTCATTTCATTGTGGCCAGAGATGATCCTTTGTGTTGTTTTTATCTCTTTACATTTATTGATACTTGTTTTGTGCTTTAAAATATGTTCTAGGCTGATCATAGTGGCTCACACTTGTAATCCCAGGACTCTGAGAGGTCCAAGTGGGAAGATCATGAGCTTGGGAATTTGAGACCTTCCTGAGCAACATAGGGAGACCTTGTTTCTACAAAGAGATCAAAAAATTAGCCAGGCATAGTGGTGTGCACCTGTAGTTCCAGCTATTCAGGAAACTTAGGTGATAGAATGGTTTGAGCTAGGGAGATCGAAGCTGCAGTGAGCTGTGATCATGCCACTGCACTCTAGTCTGGGCAACAAAGCAAAACTCTGTCTCAAAAAAAAAAAAAAAAAAAAAGATAGGTTCTGTTCTGGAGACTGTTCCATCCTCACCTGAGAAAAATATGTACACTGATGTTAAGTGGAGTATTCTATATTTGTTTACTAGGTTCAGTTTATATTGTTTTTCATGTCCTCGCTTCCCTTATTGATCTTCTTTCAAAATGTTTGATCTATTATTGAAAGTAGAATATTAAAGAACTATTATTGTAAACTGTCTATTTCTCCCTTTAATCCTGTCAGTGTTTGCATATAATTTTGACTGTGTTACTTGGTGCATGTATGTTTATAATTATTATACATTCTTGATAGACTGACCTTTTATCAATATAAAATAAACTTCTTTGTCTCTCATAACTTTATTCCCTTTCTTTTCTATTTTTATTTTATTTTAAGTTCGAGGGTACATGTGCAGGATGTGCAGGTTTGTTACGTAGGTAAATATGCCATGCTGGTTTGCTGCACCTATTAACCCATCACCTAAGTATTAAGCCCAGCATGCATTAGCTATTTTTCCTGATGTTCTCCCTCCTTCTCCCTCCCAACAGGCCCCAGTGTGTGTTGTTTCCCTTCCTGTATCCATGTGTCCTCATTGTTCAGCTCCCACTTACGAGTGAGAACATGTGGTGTTTGGTTTTCTGTTTCTGCATGAGTTTGCTGAGGATAATGGCTTCCAGCTCCATCTATGCCCCTGCAAAGGACATGATCTCATTCCTTTTTAGGCCTGCATAGTATTTCATGGTGTATATGTACCACATTTTCTTTATCCGGTCTATCACTGATGGGCATTTTGGTTGATTCCATGTCTTTGCTATTGTGAATAGTGCCACTTCTTTTAACTTGAAGTTTATTTTTTGTAATGTTAATATAGTTATTTCTTCTTGCTTTTGGTTACTATTTGCATGGAATAGCTTTCATCGTTAATTTACTTCCAAATTATCCAAGTCTTTTGACTCTAACCTATACTGCAAACATCATATTTTATGCGTTTTGCCAGACTCTGTTTTTGAACTGATGATTATATCATTTGCATGTAATGTGACTACTAATTGGAAGGGCTTCTGGTATACTATATTTGTTTCCTGTATGTCATTTGTTTCTCAATTCCTCTAATACTGACTTCTTTTGTGTTTGATTTTTTTTCTAGTGTATTATTTTGATTCCCTTCTAATTTTCTTTCCAGTATATATTTTAGTTGTTTTTATAGTCTTCATGATGATCATTACAATAGGCATCCTAAAATTATATCAACCTGTTTCAAATTTATACCAATGTAGCTTCATTTCTGTCCCAAATCCCTGTTACTGTATAGCTTATTTTTTAATGTTGTTTTTGTCACAAATTATATCTTTACATATTGTGTGTTCATTAACATGTATTGATAATTTTTGTTTTATTTGACTTTTAAATCGTATTGAAAACAAAAAGGAATTACTGACCTAATAATAATAATGCTTGCTTTTATATTTGTATAGTTACCTTTTTTGAAGTTTTTTTTTTATTTTTCAGGCAGCTTCAAGTTACTATCTAATGCCCTTTTATCTCAACCCAAGGGACTCTCTCTAGCATTTTTTGTAGGGTCTATCTACTGGTAATGAATTTTCTCAGCTTTTCTTTATCTGGGAATGTCATAATCTCTGCTTGTTCTTGAAGGATAGTTTTACAGACAAAGAATTTTTGTTTGACAGCTTTTTCTTTCATCATTTTGAATATGTCAGCCTACTGCCTTCTAACTCATGGTTTCTGATGATAAGTCATATATTTAAATTACTGAAGATCACTTTTCTGTGTGATGCATTATTGTAGATCACTTCTTTCTTGATCCTCTCAGGATTCTCTTTCTCTTGGCTTTCAGCAGTTTGATTATAATGTATCCAGTTGTGGAGCTCTTTGAGTTTATTCTACTTGGAGTCCATTGGCCTTTTGGATGTGTAGATTCAATTGTCTATCAGATTTGACATTTTTTGGTTGTTATTTCTTCAAATATTCGTTCTACTTCGTTCTCACTGTTTTGCTTTTTGGACCTCCATAATGCTCACATTGGTAGGCTTGAAGGTGTCCCACACAACTCTTAAGGTCTGTTTATTTTTTAACATTCTTATTTTCTATCTACTCTTCAGAATTGGTAATTTATATTGTCCTATATTCAAGCTCACTAGTTCTTTCTCCTGCCATTTCAAATCTGCTCTGTATCCCCTCTAGTGAAATTTTCATTCAGCTATTGTACTTTTCAGTATCAAAATGTTTACTTCAGTTCTTTTTATAATGTCTTTTTATTGGTATTGTGTGCAGAATTCCTTCTCCTGGTTTTCTGTATCTTTAAATTTTTTAAGGTTTTTTTTAACCTCTCTGAGCATGTTTAAGATAGTTGATGTGGCTTGGCATGGTGGCTCATGCCTGTAATCCCAGCACTTTGGGTGGTCAAGGAGAGCGGATCACTTGAGGTCAGGAATTCAAGGCCAACCTGGCCGACATGATGAAACCTCGTCTCTACTAAAAATACAAAAATTAGCCAGGTGTGGTGGTGCATGCCTGTAGTCCCAGTTACTTGGGAGGCTGAGGCAGGAGGATGGCTTAAGCCTGGGAGGCGGAGGTTGCAGTGAGCAGGGATCATGCCACTGCACTTCGTCTCAAAAAAAAAAAAAAAAAAAAGAAAGAAAAACACAGTCTTTTCCTAGGAAGTTCAATGTTTAGACTTCTTTGTGGATAATTTTTCTTAATTTATTTTTTCCCTGTAAATAGTCATACTTTCATGTTTTTATATACTTTGCTTTTGTTGAAAACTGGACATTTTAAATGTCATGTGATAACTCTGAAAATAAAAGTTTTCTCCTCTCACTAGGTTTGCTGTTCGTGTTTGTTATGGGCTGTGGACTTTAATTTGTATGGTTACTTTTCTAAACTAATTTTGCAAAAACTGTATTTATCATTTTATGTGATTACTAAAGTCTCCATTTTATTATCTCAGTGATCAGACAGTGACCTGACAGGGATTTTTTAAATGTCTAGCCAAAAAAAATTAAAAGGAGAAAAAAGAAAAAAGAAATGAAAAGAAAACACACACACACACACACACACACACACACACACACACACACCCCTCATCAAGTCTTTACAGATCGGTTTTGAATTTGAGAACTCCTTCAATGCTAATATGAATGTATATTCTGTTGTTTTTTGGATGGAATGGGTGGAGTTTTCTGCAAATATCTATCAGATCCCCTTGATCCAAAACTGTATGCAGTGTCTGGTGACCCCTCTTACGAGATCTCACCCAGTCAGGATGCAGAAGACCAAAGGCTTATTTAAGAAAACAGTCTGGCTGCCCCGTTGCTAAGCAGGTGTGCTGCTCTGGGGGGAATCCCACTCTTCTGGATTGTCTGGATTCCTGAAAGCCAGCAGGGGGATTGACTGAGTCCTCTGAACCAGAGACTGCAGCTGGCCCTCCCCCGAGGGGCTCTGTCCCAGGGAGATCAGAGTTCTGTCTGTAAAATCCTGGCTGGCGTTGCTAAAATACCCACAAGGAGGCCCTACCCAGTGAAGAGGGATGGATCCGGGTCCCACCTGTAGAAGCAGTCAGACCATGATCAGCCACAAATGCTGTGCTGCACTGTGGGGAGTTCCTCCTGATCCAAACCACCCAGTCTCCCTGGCACCCACAGGGGATGATGGCTACTGGAGCCCCAGTGATGGCAGCCACCCCTTCCCCTGTCGGTCATTTTAGGCCATCTCCAGCTTGCTGCCCCTGGCCACAGTGTGAGCAGCCGCCAAGAGTCTGCACAGTTTTGTGCTTGGGACCCGAGGGCCTCCTCTAATTTTTAGATAATGCTCTGCTGTGAACTTACTGGAAGATCTTGCACAAGTGATTGGTTTTTTTTTATAAACTTCAGTGATCTTATTTGTCAGGAAAAGAGGGTTTGCCGTTATATTACCTCTTCCAACTTTGATTTGTGGAATTCTGTTATCCAGCGGGCAAAACAGTTAACACTGGGTGTGACTACCTGTGCCAAGAGGTGTGAAAAGTGAAATGACTGTCCTCATATTGCATATGGACATAGACATAATTTTTTATATTGAATACCTGGGCTAAATGAAATAACTTCTTTGTACTTTAGTTTGCATATCTGATATGTGAACAGAATCAAGGACTAAGAAAAATTTTAGTCAGTTGTTTTAGAAATCACATATTTCCCCAAGTTGTGTGAGGCAATAGTGAGGAATATGTGGAGTGGTAAGAAGAAGCATTACAATTTTATACAGACCAAAGGTAGCATAATGTAAAGAGTACTTAAATTGGCATCAGAAGCGTTGGCTTTTAATTTTATTTTTTACTCACTACACTGACTTATATTGTATGTGATCTTTTTGCCACACTTCAGTTTGTTTCATCTATAAAATGAATAAATTTTTGAATAGTTATGGATTTCCTTGAATGTATACTATGTATGGGAGGAATTTTCTATTTGTGGTAAGGTTATATTTTTCTCTTAAAATTATTTCTTTTTTTTTCTTTTGCCATGCACAGTGGCATGTGCCTGTAATCCTAGCTAATCTAGAGGCTGAGGCAAGAGGATTGTTTAAGCTCTGGAGTTTGAAACCAGTCTGGGCAACATAGTAAAACCCCATCACAAAACATAATTTTCATTTCTTAGGTAAGTCCATTTAAAAAATATATTAAGTAAAAAATAGTCAAAGTCATAAGGGGAAAGTTAGATAGTCTCTGAATTCGTTTTCTGAGACTCAAGTCCTGATTTATCTCATTCTCAAAATGGAAGCAGACACATCTGAAAAGGAGCATCTGCTGAGAATTGTTGTTATTGAGTGTAGGTTTGGCAGTTGACAGCTAAAGTTTCTTTAACATATTGGAAAGCATAATCAAAGGAATCTTTATTCCCTATGCATTTTGGAATGATGTCGTTCCCAATTAATTAGTGATAGAAGTGTACCTTACCATTCCTAGGTATTGAACAATCAAGCTGGGAGTGCCTTCAGGCCATGAGGGCAGGCATTATGTAGTAAAATATCTTTCAGTGGACCAGATATACTTTATTAAACTGATATGGTATCTGGCTAAGCAGGGTTGAAAGCTGACATTTCCATAATAATAATATCATTTACAAAGTACTTACCTTGTGTCAAGCAAGTTTGTAAGAACTTTATGTGGAATATCTCATTGAATATTAATGGCAAATCTATTAAGTAAATACTGTTATTATCACTTTTCTCAGATGAAACCTGAGAAAGAGAAAGTAAGTACCATACCTAAGGTCACAGAGCTAATAAGGAGAAAGCTTAGGTTTTAAGCATCTATCTTTCCTCTCTCATGTGAGAGCTATTCTATTACTGAATTCCCCCACTAAAATTACCAGATACACTTTGTTAAATATGAACTTATTTAACTGGTGGTCAGCTTTTGTATAGAATAGCATTTCTTCCCTAATTTGACACTTTTAAAATTTATTTTTTATGTTTTATTATTATACTTTAAGTTCTGGGGTACATGTGCAGAACGTGCAGGTTTGTTACATATGTATACACATGCCATGGTGGTTTGCTGCATCTATCACTCCGTCATCTACATTGGGTATTTCTCCTAATGCAATCCATTCCATAACCCCCCACCTCACTGCTATCTCCCCTAGCCCCTCACCATAGACAGACCCTGGTGTGTTGTATTCCCCTCCCTGTGTCCATGTGTTCTCATTGTTCAATACCCATTTATGAGTAAGAACATGCAGTGTTTCGTTTTCTGTTTTTGTCTCTGTTTGCTGAGACTCATGATCTCCAGCTTCATCCATGTTCCTGTAAAGGACATGAACTCATCCTTTTTTATGGCTACATAGTATTCCATGGTGTATATGTGCCACATTTTCTTTATCCACTGTATCACTGAGGGGCATTTGGGTTGATTCTTACTCTTTCCTATTGTGAACAGTGCTGCAATAAACATCTGTATTAATGTGTCTTTATAATAGAATGATTTATAATCCTTTGGGTATATACCCAGTAGTGGGATTGCTGGGTCAAATGGTATTCACCCCACTGTCTTCAACAATGGTTTAACTAATTTACACTCCCACCAACAGTGTAAAAGTTCCCATTTTCTCCACCTCCTTAACAGCATCTGTTGTCTCCTGATTTTTTAATGATCGCCATTCTAACTGGAGTGAGATGGTATCTCAATGTGGTTTTGATTTGCATTTCTCTAAGACTAGTGATGATGAGCTTTTTTTCATATGTTTGTTGGCTGCATAAATGTCTTCTTTTAAGAAGTGTTTGTTCCTTTGCCCCCTGTGTGATGGGATTGTTTGTTTTTTTCTTATAAATTTAAGTCGTTTGTAGATTCTGTATATTAGCCCTTTGTCAGATGGGTAGACTGCAAAGTTTTTTCCCATTCTGTTGGATGCTGGTTCACTCTAATGATAGTTTCTTTTGCTTTGCAGAAGCTCTTTAATTTAATTAGACCCCATTTGTTTATTTTGGCTTTTGTTGCCCTTGCTTTTGGTGTTTTAGTCATGAAGTCCTTGCCCATCCCTATGTCCTTAATGGTATTGCCTAGGTTTTCTTGGGTTTTTATGGTTTTAGGTCTTACGTTTAAATCTTTAATCCATCATGAGTTAATTCTTGTATAAGGTGTAAGGAAGGGATCCAGTTTCAGCTTTCTGCATATGGCTAAACAATTTTCCCAACACCATTTGTTAAACAGGGAATCCTTTCCACATTGCTTGTTTTTGTTAGCTTTGTCAAAGATCAGATGGTTGTAGAAGTGTGGTGTTATTTCTGAGGCCTCTGTTCTGTTCCATTGGTCTATGTCTCTGTTTTGGTAGCAGTACCATGCTGTTTTGATTACTGTAGCCTTGTAGTATAGTTTGAAGACAGGTAGCATGGTGCTTCCAGGTTTTGGTTTTTTTAATAGGATTGACTTTGCTATGCTGGTTCTTTTTTGGTTCCATATGAAATTTAAGGTGTTTTTTTTTTTTTTCCAATTCTGTGAAGAAAGTCAAGGTAGCTTGATAGGGATAGCATTGTATCTATAAATTACTTTGGGCAGTATGGCCATTTTCACAATACTGATTCTTCCTAACCATGAGCATGGAATATTTTTCTATGAGTTTGTGTCCTCTCTTATTTCCGTGAGCAGTGATTTGTAGTTCTCCTTGAAGAGGTCCTTCACATCCCTTGTTAGTTATATTCCTAGGTATTTTATTCTCTCTGTAGCAGTTGTGAATGGGAGTTCACTCATGATTTGGCTCTCTGTTTGTCTGTTACTGGTGTATAGGAATGCTTGTGATTTTTGCACATTGATTTTGTATCCTGAGACTTTGCTGAAGTTGCTTATCAGCTTAAGGAGATTTTGCGTTGAGACAATGGGGCCTTCTAAATATACAATCATGTCATCTACAAATAGAGACAATTTGACTTTCTCTTTTCCTAATTGAATACCTTTGATTTCTTTTTCTTGCCTGATTGCCCTTGCCAGAATGTCCAATACTATGTTGAATAGGAGTGGTGAGAGAGGGTGTCCTTGTCTTGTGCTAGTTTTCAAAGGAAATACTTCCAGTTTTTGTCCATTCAGTATGATATTGGCTGTGGGCCTGTCATAAATAACTCTTATTATTTTGGGATACATTCCATCAATACCTAGTTTATTGAGAGGTTTTAGCATAAAGGGCTGTTGAATTTTGTTGAAAGCCTTCTCTGCATCTATTGAGATAATCATATGGTTTTTTTCTTTGGTTCTGTTTATGTGATGGATTATGTTTATAGATTTGTATATGTTGAACCAGCCTTGCATCATGATGGATAAGTTTTTGATGTGCTGCTGGATTTGATTTGCCAGTATTTTATTGAAGATTTTTGCATCAATGTTCATCATGGATATTGGCCTGAAATTTTCTTTTTTAGTTGTGTCTCTGCCAGGATTTGGTGTCAGGCTGATGTTGATTTCACAAAATGGGTGAGAGGATTCCCTCTTTTTGTACTATTTGGAATAGTTTCAGAAGGAATGGTACCAGCTCCTCTTTATACCACTAGTAAAATTTGGCTGTGAACCCATCTGGTCCTGGACTGTTTTTGGTTGGTAGACTTTTAATTGCTGCCTCAACTTCAGACCTTGTTATTGATCTATTCAGGGATTCGACTTCTTCCTGGTTTAGTCTTGGGAGGGTGTTAGTGTCTGGGAATTAATTTATTTCTTCTAGATTTTCTGGTTTATTTGCATAGAGGGGTTTATAGTATTCTCTGATGGTAGTTTGTATTTCTTTGGGATCAGTGGTGATATTGCTTTTGTCATTTTTTATTGCATCTATTTGATTTTTCTCCCTTTTTTTATTAGTCTGGCTAGTGGTCTGTCTTTTTTGTTGATCTTTTCAAAAAACCAGCTCCTGGATTTATTGATTTTTTGAATAATTTTTTGTGTCTCTATCTCCTTTAGTTCTGCTCTGATCTTTGTTTTTTGTCTTCTGCTAGCTTTTGAGTTTGTTTGTTCTTGCTCCTCTAGTTGTTTTAATCATGACGTTAGGGTGTCAATTTTAGATGTTTCCTGCTTTCTCTTTTGGGCATTTAGTGCTACAAATTTCCCTCTAGTCACTGCTTTAAATGTGTCCCAGAGATTCTGGTACTTTGTGTCTTCATTCTCACTGGTTTGAAAGAACATCTTTATTTCTGCCTTCATTTCATTATTTATCCAGTAGTCATTCAGGAGCAGGTTGTTCAGTTCGATGTGGTTGTGCAATTTTGAGTGAGTTTCTTAATCCTGAGTTCTAATTTGATTGCACTGTGGTGTGAGATACTATTTGCTATGATTTCCATTATTTTGCTATTTCTTAGGATGTTTTACTTCCAATTATGTGGTCAATTTTAGAATAAGTGTAATGTGGTGCTGAGAAGAATGTATATTCTGTGGATTTGGGATGGAGAGTTCAATAGATGTCTATTAGGTTTGCTTGGTCCAGATCTGAGTACAAGTCCTGGATATCCTTGTTAATTTTCTGCCTTTTAGATCTGTCTCATATTGACAGTGGGGTGTTAAAGTCTCCCATTATTATTGTGTGGGAGTCTAAGTCTCTTTGTATGTCTTTAAGAACTTTTTTTTGTATCTGGGTGCTCCTGTATTGGGTGCATATATATTTAGGATAGTTAGCTCTTCTTTTTGCATTGATCATTTTACCATTATGTTAGCCCTTCTTTGTCTCTTTTGGTCTTTGTTGGTTTAAAGTCTGTTTTATCAGAGACTGGGATTGCAACCCCTGATTTTTTTTTTTCCTTTCCATTTGCTTGGTAAACCTTCCTCAAACTTTTTTTTTTTTTTTGAGCCTATGTGTGTCTTTGCACATGAGAAGAGTCTCCTGAATACAGCACACTGATGAGTCTTGACCCTTTATCCAATGTGCCAGTCTATGTCTTTAAATTGGGGAATTTAGCCCATTTACATTTAAGGTTAATGTTGTTATGTGTGAATTTGATCCTGCCATTATGATGCTAGCTGGCTCTTTTGCTCATTAGTTGATGCAGTTTCTTCATGGCATTGATGGTCTTTACAATTTGGTATGTTTTTGCAGTGACCGGTTGTGGTTGTTCCTTTCTATATTTAGTGCTTTATTCAGGATCTCTTGTAAGGCAGTCTTGGTGGTGACAAAATCTCTCAGCAGTTTCTTATCTGTAAAGGATTTCACTTATAAAGCTTAGTTTGTCTGGATATGAAATTCTGGATTGAAAATTATTTTCTTCAAGGATGTCAAATATTGGCCCCCACTCTCTTCTGGCTTGTAGGGTTCCTGCTGAGAGATCTGCTATGAGTCTCATGGGCTTCCCTTTATAGATTACCTGACCTTTCTCCCTGGCTGCCCTTAGCATTTTCCTTCATTTTAACCTTGGTGAATCTGACGATTATGTGTCTTGGGGTTGCTCTTCTCAAGGAGTATCTTTGTGATGTTCTCTGTACTTCTTGAATTTGAATGTTGACCTGCCTTGCTAGGTTGGGGAAGTTCTCCTGAATAATGTCCTGAAGAGGGTTTTCCAACTGGGTTTCATTCTCTCCATCAGTTTCAGGTACATCAATCAAATATAGATTTTTGTATTTTCATATAATCCCATATTTCTTGGAGGCTTTGTTCATTTCTTTTTACTTTTTTCTCCTATCTTGTCTTCTCGCTTTATTTCATTGAGTTGATCTTCAGTCTCTGATATCCTTTCTTCCACTTGATCAATTCAGCTATTGAAAGTTGTGTATGCTTCACGAAGTTCTCGTCCTGTGTTTTTCAGCTCCATCAAGTCATTTATGTTCTTCTCTACACTGGATAGTTTAGTTAGTATTTTGTCTGGACTTTTTTCAAGGTTCTTGGCTTCCTTGCATTGGGTTAGAACATGCTCCTTTACCTCAGAGGTGTTTGTCATTACCCACCTTCTAAAGCCTACTTCTGTCAATTCGTCAAACTCATTCTGTGTCTAGTTTTGTTCCCTTGCTAGTAAGGATTTACGATCCCTTGGAGGAGAGGAGACATTCTGGTTTTTAGAATTTTCAGCCTTTTTGCACTGGTTTATTCCCACCTTTATGGATTTATCTACCTTTGGTCTTTGAAGTTGATGACCTTTGGATGGGGTCTCTGAGAGGACATCCTTTCTGTTGATGTTGAAACTGTCTCTTTCTGTTTGTTAGTTTTCCTTCTGACAGTCAGGTTACTGTGCTGCAGGTCTGCTGGAGTTTGCTGGAGGTCCACTCCAGACCCTGCTTGCCTGGGAATCACCAGTGAGGCTGCAGAATAGCTAAGATTGCTGCCTGTTACTTCCTCTGGTAGCTTCATCCCAGAGGGGTACCTGCCATATGCTAGCCAGAGCTCTCCTGAATGAGGTGTCTGTTGGCCCCTGCTTGGAGGTATCTCCCATTCAGGATACATGGCAATCAGGGAGCCACTTGAGGAGACAGTCTGTCCCTTATCAGAGTTCAAACACTGTGCTGGGAAATAGGCTGCTTTCTTCAGAGCTACCAGTTAAGGACGTTTAAGTCTGCTGAAGCTTTACCCACAACCGCCCCTTTTCTTAGGTGCACTGTCCCAGGAAACTGAGGGCTTTATTTATAAGTCCCTGATGGGCTGCTGCCTTTTTTCAGAGATGCCCTGCTCAGCAAGGAGGGAGTCTAGTGACACAGTCTGCCTGCAGAGGCCTTGCTGAGCTGCTGTGGGCTCCACCCTGTCCAAACTTCCTGGTGAGTTTGTTTACAGAGATGAGTTTAAAACTGACTATTCAAGCCTCAGCAACGACAGATGCCTCTTCTCCCACCAAGCTCAAATGTTCCTGGTCGAGCTTAGACTGCTTTGCTGGCTGCAAGTATTTCAAGCCAGTGGATCGTAGTTTGCTGATCTCCATGGGGGTGGGACCAGCTGAGGCAGATCACTTGACTCCTTGGCTTCAGCCCCGTTTTTCAGGGGAGTGAACAGTTCTGTTTCGCTGGCATTCCAGGTGCCACTGGGGTATGGAGAAAAAAAACTGCTGTGGCTAGCTCAGTGTCTTCCCAAAAGCCTACCCAGTTTTGTGCTGGAAACCTGGGGCCCTGGTGTTGTAGGCACCTGAGTGAATCTCCTGGTCTGTGGGTTATGAAGACTGTGGGAAAAGCACAGTATCTGGGCCAGAGTGCCAGGAACAGTCCCTAATGGCTTCCCTTAGCTAGGAGAGGGAGTTCCTCAGCCCCTTGTGTTTCCCAGGTGAGGCGACGCCCCACCCTGCTTCACTGCACCCACTTTCCAACCAGTCTCAATGAGATGAACCAGGTACCTCAATTGGAAATGCAGAGATCACCCACCTTCTGTGCTGCTCTCGCTGGGAGCTGTTCTGTTCAGCCATCTTGCCAGCAATCCCTGATTTGCCTCTTTATTCTGTGCTTTCTTAGTTCTTTGCCTTGGGGCCCAGACTGCTTCTGCTATAAAATTAAAGCTGGTACTGCTGTGGCATGAAACTGCTTTGGCAGTCTGATGTCCGCCATCTGGCCAAAGAGATCCTGGCTGCAAGCCTGAGTGCTCATACGGAGCCGGACCTGGCAGGAATGGGTGTGATAAGGCGGATCCAGCCCAGGATTCTGAGAGAAAGGCTGGCTCTGTTGCAATATAGTATTTATGAGAGAGAATGTGGACTGATGGGATCCAATGAGAAGAACTGATGAAAGAGCTAGTGAAAAATAACAACCCTCATCTCCACTCAGTTGAGAGCTAATTCTGAAGTCTTCTTTTCACCCTGGTGGCCTTTTCTGCCAGAAATCAGTATTATAGCCAGAGGTCCAGAAGTTGCAAGTTCCTGAAAAGAGCCTGAAAAGCTGGAGGAGGAGTGGTCATGAGAGTGGACAAACAACCGTTGGATGTGGGATTTTTTTTCCCCAGCTTTATTGAGGTATACTTGAGAAATAAAAATTGCTTATATTCATGGTGTACAGCATGATGTTCTGATATATGTATACATTGTAAAATGATTACCACAATGATTAACATGTCTATCACCTTACAGTTACCATGTTTGTGTGTGTGTGTGTGTGTTCGTAGTGAGAACGTTTAAGATCTACTCACTTAGCAAATTTCATGTATACAATGCAATGTTACTAACTATAGTCACCATGCTGTACATTGGCTCACTAGAACTATTAAGAACCAACTTTGGGCTGGCTATCTGGCTTTTGACAGAGTGTGTAAGTATTTGAAATGTCTGCCTTTAAAATATCTTAACAGTTCATAAACAATGTAACATGTTAGAACTCTTATCTATGCTTTCTTTGGTACAATATCATGCTTTAATAAATTCCTGTTATGGGTTCTTGAGTGATCTTTGTAATAAGCTAGAACTCTTGGCCAGGCATAATGGTGCATGCCTGTAATCCCAGCTCTTTGGGAGACTGAGGTGGGAGGATTGCTTGAGGCAAGAAATTTGAGACCAGTCTGACCAACACAGCAAGACCCTTATCTCTATTAATTTTTTTAAAAGAAAGAAAAAAGGAGAACTCTCTAAGCCCTGAAACACCTTGTAAGAACCAGAGACTTTGATATAACAGTCCTAACTTATTCCAGTACAAGTAACTATCCTCCCATTTCAACTTCCCCCTTATATACATTTGGACCCTCTCATGAACATTAGTATGCTCCTTTTTGAATTCAAATCTATTCAGCAAACATTCCCTGAGCATCTACTCTATTGCAAGGCTTGTGCTGAGTGCTAAGCAGGAGGTGCAAGTGCCTTAGACAAAACTGAGGTTTTGTATTTACTGCGTTTTTCCATTCTATGACAAAAACATGATCCGGTCCTCTTACAGAATATATCGTCTACCCTAGCTGCTCTATTGTCTCTGGGACAAAAAAATAAATAAAAGAAAGAACTTGCGTGATTAAAATACATCTCATCTCAGCTTGCCATTGATTTCAGTTTATTCCTCAATCAGAACTGGTAATTAGGAACAGTGAAACAATTCATTTTGCATTCTTATTAAATATGCCACTTTCAGATAGTCATATGTAAACAGTTAAATTGTTTTGAAGCAAGACGACTGCAGGACCAACACATTGGATCATGTTTTTGATTAACAGAGATTAGCTGTCTTCCAGTGTTTCTTCAAAATCATTTATCTTTAACTGTTTAGTCTAATCCATTGACAATGTGGGGTAGTACTGAAGTCAGATTGCCCAAATTTAAATGCTAACCTATGCACTTCTGTTTTAGTCCATTGGGCTGCTATGACAAAGTACCATAGACTGGGTGGCTTATAAACAACAGAAATTTTTTTCTCATGGTTAGGGAGGCTGGGAAGTCTGAAATCAGGGTGCCAGCATATTGGGTTTCTGGTGAGGACCCACTTCCTGGTCCTGGCATGTCAGAAGGGGCAAGGGACCTCTCTAGGGCCTCTTTTATGAAGGTGCTAGTTCCATTCCATGAGGGAAGAGACCTCATGGGATAGTCACCTCCCAAATGTTCTACCTCCTAATACCATCAGCTTGGGACTTAGTATTTCAACATATGAATGAGGGCAGGGAAGGGGGACAAAAGTCAGACTATAGCAATTCCTAACTGTATGACCTTAGACAACTTACTTAACCTTTCTCATACTCAGTTTACCTACCCCACAGGGCAGGGCTGTTGTGAGTTGCAAAGGCACTAATGTGTACACATACATATATATGGAGAGAGAGAGAGCACTTAATACAATATCTGGCACTTAGTGCTCAGTATAAGTCAGCTATTACTGTTAATATGCGCTATAAGAAGGGAGGTGGTGAATTCCATTAGGCCATTAAACAACTTGGAAAGTCAGATAAACCTTAAATAGTCTGAAATAGAGGTTATAAATACTTATTGTTATTATTTATATTATTCTTAAATACATTTTATGTATCAATTTCTAAGGTCCTCACAGTATTATTTTCACTTATTCAGTATAATATTTGTGTGAGATAGGTAGAGTGGAGATTTGGACCTGAGTTAACTGAGGCCTCAAGAGATTAGATGATTGTTCAGGGTCACACTTGAAAGTCTAAGTCTCTAACTCTTAATTTCAGATCCTTCCACTACACAACAACCTATTATCTCTTAGTTTTTAGTGCAAATGTTATTGTTATTTTATCATCAATAAACTATAATGGAAATACTTCTGCATGATGAAATTTTGCCAATAGTAATGTTGTTCCTTCTGGCTACATAATGCAAGCTTTTTCTGAAGCAGTATACAGCTGTGCTGGTCTGCAGTTTCTAATTTAGATTGTTTTTGATTGTGTATGTATATTCATTTGCTATGCGTATGTATATTTCAGTCACAAGCTTTACATATTTCACATAGGCTCATGGTTGGGTAGAGGAAGGGGCCAATGTAGGAAGTCTCTAGGAAATTCCTCGAGAAGGTATACAGAGCAGATTGTGTGTAACTCTGTTTTGCAGGACCCAGGATAGCTTTTCTTAAATCTGTGAGGGCTTCTCTCTCTGTTTTGAGACGGAGTCTCGCTCTGTCGCCCAGGCTGGAGTGCAATAGCACGGTCTCGGCTCACTGCACCCTCCGCCTCCCGGATTCAAGTGATTCCCTGCCTCAGCCTCCCAAGTAGCTGGGACTACATGCGCGCGCCACCACGCTCTCTTATCTGAGCTCTGGAATCAAAAGTTTTTGTCATAGTTTGAAGAGAGGAGGCCTGTGTGTGAAAGACAGAGGGAAGAGAAGTTAGAGACTGATCTACTACCCACAGAGCCTTCTTTCCTTCTGCTGGGGTTCCCTTTGACAGAAGAGAGCTTTTATTTCCTTTGCTAAAGTGTGAGGAGGAGGAAGGTCATGGTGGGAGAGTGACAAAGTTGCCTCTGTCTTAGCTGTCTGATCCCCAAGAGCCTAATGGGAGAGCTGACGGGGCATCCTGGGGGAGATCCGCTGAAGCAAGCTGGCTGTGACAGAGCAATCATCGCAACAGGTTCCACTTATTTTTAGTGATTTAAAAAAAAAACTTTGGGTTTTGGGATTGTTTTATTGTAGTTTTAATGTAGTCTAGTTTCTGTATCCTGACTGGTTTCTCAGTTACCAAAGGGGCTGTCTTCTCCAGTGTGCCTGCAAGCAGAAGTATGGGTTGTGGAAGTTCAGCTCTGGATCAGCATAACATAGGAGCCATAAGGTAGTACCAAAGTCTTCTTTGGGTACTAGAGAACTTGGAAGTTGGCTGGGCATGGTGGCTCACACCTGTAATCCCAGCACTTTGGGAGGCCGAGGCAGGTGGATCACAAGGTGAAAAGACTGAGACCTTCCTGGCCAACATGGTGAAACCCCCTCTCTACCAAAAAATACAAAAGTTAACTGGGCTTGGTGAGGCATGCCTGTAATCCCGGCTACTCGGGAGGCTGAGGCAGTAGAATCACTTGAACCCGGGAGGCGGAGGTTGCAGTGAGCCGAGATCACGCAGCTGCGATCCAGCCTGGACAACAGAGCAAGACTCCATCTCAAAAAAAAAAGAAAAGAAAACTTGGAAGTCAACATAGTTAATGGTTACTCCATTTGGGCCTTTTTACACTAGTGGAGGCTGTTTATAAAGAATATATTAAAAGGATATATAAAAAGAATATATAGAAAGTATATATATATATATAGTGTGTGTGTGTGTGTGTATGTTCTTATTTGTTCAAAATTCTGTGTCTGTATATCAACATCCTCTGTTCCTGAGGGGCCTTTCCCTACTGTTTTTACCTGCATTCTGGCCATTCCTACTCCCATCCTTTTTCCTATGATTATTTGGCTACCTCAGAGGCCCTGGCTTCCCCATTCAGCATCTCACCCCAGCTTTATGTCCGTGCCAATGGGTAGCTTAGGGAGTGGAATTTAGTTTCTCCACAATTTTTATTAGTGTCCCTCATCACTCTAAATAAATGTAATATTAATAAAATTATTTTAAATTGTAATTAATATTCTCTCAATCTTATGTCAAGTGTAAATAAAAGCATCCCTGGAAACTTTACTTTTAACTAATCTGGAATCTGCCATGTAAGTCCCACAGTATGCTTGCAATGCAAATATAGCTCCAAAACTAACCTTTTAGTCTCATACTTTTTTCCCAACTCAACTTACTGCCCCTAAGCTCTTCTGATGTGGGAATTCTGGATGCCACCACTGCCTTGTCTCCTATTTCTTGTGCCACCCAATCCCAACCCTAATGCTAACAGTACCTAGCTTTAGGTAGAATGTCCAAGGACTTGAAGCTACAGCCCTCTTGAAGGCTCAGAACCTCATTTTTCAGCTTTGGTAGTATAAAGTTTTCCTTGAGTTTTTTCTACTTTTAAACAAACACTATTTCCCACTATTCAGCTGACCTTTGTGCAGTGGCTAAGCTCTCCCTTAAAGGAGAGCCCATTCCAGGCAGCTGGCCAGGTGTCCAACTATTTTTCTGTGCTCTTGGTGCCTGCATGAAGGGCTCAAAAGAGGGATGAAAGAGAAAAACGTCCCCAGCCTGAATGGCTTTACTCCATTTCCTCCATTTATACCAGCTCTCCAGAAATTCCCATGGTCTCTTAGGCCTTCGGATGAGTGTTATTGCTAGCTCCAGAAACATGCTTTTGGTCATCCCTTCATGCTGCCATTCACTCACCCACAACCTAGGGCCTTTCCCTCTTCTTTTGTATGAAGGTGAGAGAAAAAAAGAATATGCCTCACCTCCTCCCCTTTGAGCAAGCTCAGGGAAGCATGAATTCTGGGTTTTAGAGGGCATGTTTCTAAGTGAGGGTGAGAGTTTGACCTTTTCTATTATTTCTCAAGGAATCCTGCTGGTTTCTGAGCAGGGTGACTGTAGCATGCCCTGGACCTAAAGAAAACACTAAATTCAGACACCACACACATAAGGCTTCCTGCCCAGGACTGCAAAAGATACTCAAGAAAGGAAAGGATAAAGGATAAAAGAAAGGGAAAGGATGGAGAGAAGGGCTGGAAAGGACGAGGTTGGAGAAAGAATAGCCTGAAGTTAGAGAAAAGGGAGAAAAGTGGAGAAAGGGGAAAGGAAAGAGAATGTTTCTGAGTGGGCAGAGTTGACTTATCTATTGGCATTATTTATTGATTTTGGACTTGTATCCTGACTCCTTTAGTTTTTATGTGGCTATAATTTTATCAGCCTGCCCTGAAAGCTCAGTTCTTCTGACCTGGAAATTCTTTTCCCAAAGACAGAGAAGAAGAATTGTGATCTATCTTGACACGTTTCTGCCTTCTTTAGCTTTTTCAAAGGCACCCCAGTAAAATGATTATTGGAGAAAAGCCGACATGGCCCATGTTGGCTGAACTTTAGAGTCAAATAACGACTACTTGCCACAGCCAGAGCCTGATGGCTTTTATTATTGCCACAGTACTTACATAAGTTTGATGTGTTTCATCGTATATTTCAGAAAGTAGTTGATAGAGCTTAGTGAGTATGGTCATAAATAGAAATGTCCTGATTTGAGGGAAACACTCCTACTTAATCCCAGGAAAAATCACGTCCAAATGTGTGTGTGTCTTTATTGTGCCAACCATTGCACTTAGCAGATGCTCTATAAACATTTATGGAATCAGTATCTACATCTGCAAAAACTGGGTAATAGTTTATTCTCTGAACATGTTTTGAGTAAAATTTGATAATTTTTATTACCATTAAGGTTGTCATTGCTTGATTGTTTTCTATTCCTTATTAACTGAAATGATTAAAAAGCCATAAAGGTTTATGGACCACTCATGAGGACATTAATAAAATTTGTTGTGTGCCCTGCCTTGTGCTATGGCCTGCAGGACAGGTGACACAGAATACTCAATGACAGTTCCTGGTCTATTTGAGGAGATAAGGCTGACATATATGAACGAGTACAAAATGTGAACAAGTTATACTTGGAAGTCAACATGCCAAAGTGAAAAAGTTTAAGAATCTGCCAAATCTGGATTCCAGTCCTGGCCCCGCTACGTATCAGCTGACTTTCATTGGATGAGTGATTTAACCTTTTTGAGCATCTGTTTATTCCTCTGTCAAAATGATGCTAACATAAAAATGGGAAATAAATGACATAAAATATGTAAAGTAGCTGATAGCTGGTATGCATTCAATTATACTGATGATAGTATTAATAATACTGTACTAATCCTTTTGTACAAACCTACTTTAAGGAGAGGTGAAGAAGCTTTTTCACTATCCTCTGTGATGGTGAAACATTTCTAATGACTTCAATGACTTCACATGTTTTTTTAAATTGAAATATTAAGTACTTTTAAATAAGGGAGCGAAAAGAAATTGAGCTTTATTATTGAAATTTTTCATTTGAGCTTCCTTCTTTAACCCCTATTCACATGATAAATTTCTGTGTACCTATACTTTCTTTTTCTTGTAATACTACTCCCTGGAGTTGAGCTTGCGTTATATATATTTCATTTTTAATAGAAATGGGGTCTCACTATGTTGACTAGGCTGATGTTGAACTCCTGGGCTCAAACGATCCTCCTGCCTAGGCCTCCCAAATTGCTGGGACTACAGCTGTGAACCACCATGCCCATCCTGAACTTGATTTTAAGACTTCTGATTTGCTTGCCTCACTTACCTCCTTTCTTGTTTTCTTTCCTTTAGTGACTCTCATACTCTCTTCTCCTACTTCTCCCCCTTTTGCACTCCCTGCCAACTCTGAAAGACATATACATACAGTAAGTGGGTGAAGCATAAGAAGTCAAGGGAGTTGGATATAAGCATTCCTGCTTTTATGACATCTCCAACGTCTTGGAGAACACGACGTCTAGAATGTGGGCTCCTCATTATACTTCCTTTCAACATTTTTTCTCTTTCTTTCTTTTCCTTCCCCCTCCCTCCCCTTTGTCTGTTTTGAGACAGAGTCTCACTCTGTCACTCAGGCTAGAGTGCAATGGCACGATCTCAGCTCACTGTAACTTCTTCCTCCCAGGTTCAAGTGATTCTCCTGCCTCAGCCTCCCGAGTAGGCGCATGCCACCACACCCAGCTAATTTTGCATTTTTAAAAGAAATAAGGTTTCACCGTGTTAGCCAAGGTGCTCTCGATCTCCTCACCTCGTGATCCTTCCACCTAGGCCTTCCAAAGGGCTGGGATTACAGGCATAAATTGCTACACCTGACCTTTTCTCTGTGTTTCTTAAGCTTTCACCCCAAGTGTGTTTAAGAGAGAGCCAGTGCATTCTCTTTACTTTTTACAAAAAAAGTTACCTATCTTGGTAGCCAGAAAAGCTAAAGGTTATTTCTGGGCACAAGCCTGAAATAACTTCTAAACTCTTTAAGGATGTAATTTATTTAGACAGAGGGAACTAGTAGGCAGAGGGAACTAGTAGAATTATAAGAGAAAGTTTGGTTAAAGGAAGGGATTGATAAAAGGGATTATTTCTAAGAAAAGTGATGCGGTTTTACTCATTAAGGAAGGAAACATATTTTATAAATAAGATAATTTTATAAGTAAGTATAAAGCCTTGTTTCTATATTTATTCTCTATATAATATTTAACAAAAATGGCACCCAATTTAGCTGACCTCTTCTCAGGTATTTCTGAAACCTACCCAACTCTAAGATGGGATGCTGTGACTATTTCCACAAATAGATGCTGAACTAAAGAATAATTTTTCCAGGGTACTAATGACATTTTGGTAGAAAACAGTTTTTGGTCAAATGATATCGTGGGACAGTAATAATAATACTTAAATTTAATGAAGCACGTTCTATGTGATGGGCACTGTTCCAGTACTTCACATTTTAAATAATTATTATATACATTTTACAAGTGAGGAGACTGAGGCCAGAAAACTTAAGTAACTCCCTTCCTCCTAGCTCAGTGAAGTCTATTTGCTTTGCTCTACATTTTTGTTTCTCCCTAACACTCAACCATGCTATAAAATTACATTTATTGTTTATTGCCTACATTTCCCCACTAGAATGCAGGCTTAATGAAGGCAGGCATATATACCTGTTTTGTTCATCGAGGTATCCGAAGTGCCTAAAACAAAGCTTCGCATATATTAGAACCTCAGTCAGTTTTTGTTGATTAAATAAATTGCCCAAGGTCATACAATTTGTGAAAGTGTCCAGATTTGCATGAAAGTAAATTGGCCTCAGTGCCCATTCTCTTAACTGCTAGGCTATACTATCTTACTGTCTGAAGTACATGAATTATTTATCAATTTCTGATGCCATATAAAACATGATGATTTTCATTCACGGCTACCTTTACAAACCATAGGCAGTTGTGGCCTAGAGAGAGAGAGAGAGGTCAGTGGAGTCTTCTGCATCATTGACAAGGGATTTTTTTCTTGGAGAATTTCCAGTCTGTATCAAGTCTCTGTGGGCTCAGTTTAGCACAGCTTATATGTATTATGTTCATTCTGGGTAAAGAAGGGTGATGTCATGAAAACTTGTGTATTTTCTTTTAAGTCTTGGCTATGGCTAAACCCAGAGAAAATAATTTTATTTTTATGTAGCTGTCACCTTTTGGTGTTCATTCCTTTCACATTCTCATTCCCATTTCCTGAGTCACAAGAACTCTCTTAATGAAGATCATAAATCAGAGGAAGCTCAATTGTAGATTTCATTCAGAAATGAAAATACACTACAAAATCTCTTCAGAAGCCTCTTTCTACACTGAATTGATTTTAGGCTAACAGTGAAGTGGCCAGGATTGATTCAGATGACAGCTTAAAGAACCCTGGTGTATGAGTCACTTCAGCGTCTGTACCAGTTTTCCAGTTTATGCCTTCATTACATTAGTATGGATTAGGATATGATCAACAATGCTTTTTCCACCTATACTTTTAAGAAGTGAAAAGATGGGTGGTGACACTTTTAAATTAGAAGAACAGAGGTAGCAGAACTCGTTCTTTTACTCCTCCATCCTCATAGCCTAGAGACATCAGATGCAACCCTTTCTTATTTGCCTGACCTCTGAAAACAACTTCTCAATATCTTTCTCTTTTTTTCCAGATGTTTGATCTTTATTTATTTTATTATA
This sequence comes from Plecturocebus donacophilus, assembly GCA_004027715.1. Taxonomy (NCBI): domain Eukaryota; kingdom Metazoa; phylum Chordata; class Mammalia; order Primates; family Pitheciidae; genus Plecturocebus; species Plecturocebus donacophilus. The sequence continues at coordinate 36,601 of PVKP010010364.1, forward strand.
TGTTAAGTTCTGGGGTACATGTGCAGAATGTGCAGGTTTGTTACATAGGTATACACATGCCATGGTGGTTTGCTGCATCCATCACCCCATCATCTATGTTAGGTATTTCTCCTAATGCTATCCCTCCCCTAGCCCCCCAGCCCCCAACAGGCTCCACTGTGTGATGTTCCCCTCCCTGTTTCCATGTGTTCTCATTGTTCAACACCTACTTATGAGTGAGAACATGCTGTGTTTGTTTGATTTTTTGTTCTTGTGTCAGTTTGCTGAGAATGATGGTTTCTAGCTTCATGTCCCTGCAAAGGACATGTATTCATCCTTTTTTATGGCTGCATAATATTCCATGATGTGTATGTGCCACATTTTCTTTATCCAGTCTATCATTGATGGACATTTGTGTTTGTATCTTTCTTAGACTAAGGAGTGCGTCAAGAGGAAGATAGAAATAGCTATTCACCTGAAAATGTCCAGCGTCCTGGGGACCTGGGGAGTGTAATGTGTCTGTCCTGTCTTAAAGATGGTATTGATATCTTAACTTTATTTAAAGAATGGCAACTACACAAGAGGATTCCATGTGTTGCAATCTATATGTAACAGAGCATGGGTCTAACAGGTTTTGAGGCCTTCAAGTCACATTTGCATTCTCTACTATTGTCTGGCATCTTTTCTAGTGGTCAGCTGTTGTTTCTAATGAGAAGATATTTCCCTGGACTATAGTATCTTTCTGTCTGCACCACTGCCAGTAGTTAGGTCTCAATTGTCAATCTGGAGAAAATATACTATACCAGGGATAGCTCAAATGTAGTTTATGGGGAAGAATGTAGACTAGAAATACATAATGGTCTTAGGGTGTGATATACTCTCTGGCACTTAACAGTATAGTTTTATTACTTGCATAGGATGCTTAACTTCTCTGAACCTCAGCTATATCATGTGAAAATAGAAAAATAATTTGTACTTCCTAGGTTTTGGGGAATGATGAGAATATGCTTGTAAAGCACCCACAGTGCCTGATGCTTATTATTTACGAAAAATTGTAGTGATTTTTATAATAGTCATTGCTTTTGTTTTTATAGTTTCGTGATTAATGGTAACTCAGAAAACACTAAAATCATGTAGACTTACTCTGCTTGTAGAAAAGACATGAGAACTGTTTATCTCCATCCATTCATATTAACTTGTCCCAATCTTAATCTAGCCAAAGCACAACTCAGTGTTCCAATGGCTATCAACCTGTTCCACCTAGACTTCCCCATTTCGGCAAATTGTAATTTTTCCTTTCAGTTGATAAGACCACAAACATTAGAGTCCTCATTGTGTCCATGTATAATAACAAAGTCAGCAAATGCTATTGGCTCTAACCTTAAAAAACAGAATATCCTAAATCCAATCACTTCTCTCCACCTCCAATCTACCATTCCTGGTCCAAGCTACCACCATCTCTCTTTTGGAATATTATAATAGCCTCTTAACCAATCACCCCTCTTTTATCCTTGTCCCTAATGATTTATTCTAACACATCATCTAGAGTGATTTTGTTTTAACCTAACTTAGATCAGATCACTCTTTCACTCAAATCCCTCCAGTGGTTTCCCATGTTATTCAAACTGAAAACCAAAGTACTTACCCTGACATACAAGAATCTGCAGGGTGTGGAGACTCGCATCATAAACTTTCATTCAAAAAACTACTGCAGGAATAGACCAGAAAAGCTGAGAGAATCTACAGATCCTTCGAAGGAAGAGGATTGCTCTGCAGGACCTGGGAGACAGTCCAAATACTGTGAGTGCCTAAACTGTGAAAGTGGGAAAGGGGGATTGTCTGCCCCCAAACACACATGCTCACTTGGGAACCTGAAGGTCCAGATCACAGGAGCAGGGTATGACCTTAGCTGGATCTGAGACAACTTAGAGAGCTGAGCAAAATACAGGGGTAGAGGAAACAGCAGGAAAAGATCTATGAGCTCTCTGGGTCCCCAGGGAAGCCATTTCTGACTTGTCTCACAGGGGTCCTTTTGGAGGGCTGCCAGAAGAACTAGGGAAAGACCACAGGGAAAATGAAACTTCCAGCTAAACTTTGTAACAATTTGAACCAAACATGAAGTCTCCTGGCCAAAACTCAGAGTAGGGCATGAATCCATTGTACAGAATTGACAGGCAAAAAGATGCAAAAGCCATGCCTTCTTTCTCAGCTGTGAGGTTGGCAACCTGGGGAATGTTCTCAGCCCTGCTTGCCCACTGCCTGGAAACAAACTTGGTGCTGTCTGGGTGCGGCATGGTGGGAGTGAGACCAGCCTTTTGGGTTGCATGGGAGCTGGATGAGGCCTGTAACTGCCAGCTTTCCCCTACTTCCCTGACAATCTGCATGAAATAGCAGAGGCAGCCATAACTCCTGGGAACATTACTCCATTGATCTGAGCACCACACCCCCAGCCTCCCAACCCCACAGCAGCCACAGCAAGCCATGGCAAAGGAGAGTCTGAGCTCAGACATGTCTAACCCTGCCCCCATCTGATGGCTCTTTCCTTCCCACCCCAGTAGCTGAAGACAAAGGTCACATACTCTTGGAAGTTCTAAGGACCCGCCCACCACCTGATTCTCCTCTATATTACCGCAGCTGATGCTCTCTTGAAAGCCCCACCTCCTGGCAGGAGGCTAACCAGCGCAAAGCTTGTGCATTAAACAACTACAACTAAGGACCCTCATAGAGTCTGTTTCACTCTCCTGCCACCTTCACTGGAGATTGAGAGACCTGAAGATGTTCACAACAAAGGACTCTGTGCAGACAGCCCCAGTACAGCCTGGAGCTTGGTAGCCCTGCTGAGTGGCTAGAACCAGAAGGGAAATAACATTTAACTACAGTTTGGCTCTCAGGAAGCCACATCCCTAAGAAAATCAGGAGAGTACTACATCAAGGGAGCACCCCATGGGACAAAGGGATCTGAACTGCAGCCTTCAGCCCCAGATTTTCCCTCTGTCATAGCCTACCCAAATGAGATGGAACCAGAAAAACAATTCTGGTAATATGACAAAACAAGGTTCTTTAACACCACTACCCAAAAAAAAATTACACTAGCTCACAAGCAATGGATCCAAACCAAGAAAAAAATCCCTGAATTGCTGGCAAAAGAATTCAGACAGTTAATTATTAAGCTAATCAGGGAGTCACCAGAGAAAAATGAAGTCCAAACTTTAAAAAATCAAAACAACAACAAAAAAATGCGAGATACAAGGGGAGAAATCTTCAGTGAAATAGATAGCATAAAAATAAAAACCAATCACAACTTTAGAAAATAAAGAACACAGAGAAATACAAAATATACTGGAAAGTCTTGGCGATAGAATCCAACAAACAGAAAAAAGAACTTCAGCGCTCAAACACAAGGTTTTCAAAATAAAACAATCAGCAAAGACAAGGAAAAAAAGAATTTCAAAAATGTACAAATCCTCCAAGAAGTTTGAGATTATGTTAAGTGACCAAACCTAAGAATAAGAAAGTAGAGAAATCTAAACATTAGGAAAATGTATTTGAAGGATTAATCAAGGAAAACTTCCCTCACCTTGCTAGAGATCTAGATATCCAAATACAAGAAGCTAAAAAAAACACCTGGGAAATTTAATATAAAAAGATTATTGACTAGGTACATAGTCATGAGATTATCTGAAGTCAAGACAAGGAAAAGAATCTTAAGAGCTGTGAGGCAAAAGCACCAGGTAACCTACTAAAGAAAATCTATCAGATTAATAGCACATTTCTCAGCAGAAACCTTACAAGCTATAAGGAGTTGGGGCTCTATCTTCAGCCTCCTTAAAACAATTATCACCCAAGAATTTTGTACCAGTGAAAATAAGCTTCATAAATGAAGGAAAGATACAGTCTTTTTCAGACAAACAAGTGCTTAGAGAATTCACCACTACCGAGCCAGCACTACAAGAACTGCTAACAGGAGATTTAAATTTTGAAACACATCAAAACAGAACCTCTTTAAAGCATGAATCTTATAGGACCAATGAACAAAATGCAATTTTTAAAAAAAAGTATTTAGGCAACAAATAGCATGATGAATGGAATACTACCTCACATCTCAATATTAGCGTTGAATGTAAATGGCCTAAATGCGCCATTAAAAAATGCAGAATTGCAGAACAGATAAGAATTCAACAACACAAAGTATCTGCTCCCTTCAAGAGACTCACCTAACACATAAGGACACACATAAACTTAAGGTAAAGGGATAGAAAAAGACATTCCATGCAAATGGACACCAAAAGCACTCAGGAGTAGCTATTCTTATATCAGACCAAACAAACTTTAAAGCAACAGCTGTTAAAAGAGACAAAGAGAGATATTATATAATGAAAAAAGAGGAAAATACCACAATCCTAAATAGATATGTACCTAACACTGGAACTTCCAAATTTATAAAACAACTACAGCTAGACCTATGAAATGACAGATGGCAAAACAATAATAGTAGGGGACTTCAATACTCTACTGGAAGCACTAGACAGGTCATGAAAACAGGAAGTCAACAAAGAATGGATTTAAACTATACACTAGAACAAATGAACTTAACAGATATTTACTGAAAATTCTATCCAACCACCACAGAATATACATTCTATTCATCAGTGCATGGGGCTTTCTCCAAGATAAATGATATGATAGGCCACAGAATAAGTCTCATGAAATTTAAGAAAATTGAAATTATATCAAGTGCTCTCTCAGATCATAGTGGAATAAAATTGGAAATCAACTCCGAAGGAATCTTCAAAACATGACAATACATGGAAATTAAATAACCTGCTCCTGAATGATCATTGGATCAACAATGAAATGAAGATACAAATAAAAAATTCTTTAAACTGAATGATAATATTGACACAACCTATCAAAATCTTTAGGAAAAAGCAAAAGCAGTGATAAGAGGAAAGTTCATAACCTTAAATGCCTACATCAAAAAATCTGAAAGAGCACAAATGGATAATCTGAGGTCACACTTCAGTAAGTTAGAGAAACAGGAACAAAACTTTAACCCAGCAGAAGACAAGAAATAATGAAGGTCAGAGCAAAAGTAAATGAAATTGAAACAAAGAAATACAAAAGATAAATGAAACAAAAAGCTGGTTCTTTGAAAAAATAAATAAAACTGATAGGCCATTAGCAGCATTAACCAAGAAAAGCAGAGAGAAGATTTAAATAACATTAGTTAGATGTAAAATGGAAGATATTACAACTGGCACCACAGAAATACAAAAGATCATTCAAGGCTACTATGAACACCGTTACACACATAAACTAGAAACCTAGAGGAGATGGAAAATTCCTGGAAATATACAACCCTCTTAGCTTAAATTGGGAAGAATTAGAAACCCTAAACAGAGGAATAACAAGCAGTGAGATTGATAATATGACTTTATACTTAGAAAAGTCCAGAGTCTTGGTCCAAAATCACCTACATCTTATAAACAACTTCAGCAAGATTTCAGAACACTAAACCAGTGTACAAAAATCAATAGCATTTCTACACACCAAAAACACCCAAGCTGAGAGCCAAATCAAGAATAGAATCACATTCATAATAGCCTAAGAAACCTGGGAAGACAGCTAACCAGGGCTGTCTGGTTAGCTGGTGAAAGAAATTTTCTATAAAGAAAATTACAAAACATTGCTGAAAAATCAGGAACAAGACAAACAAGTGGAAAAACATTCCATGCTCATGGTTAGGAAGAAGCAATATTGTTAATGTGACCATGCTGCAAAGCAATTTACAAATACAATGCTATTCCTGACAAACTACCAACAACATTTTTCACATAATTAGAAAAATCTCCTTGAAAATTCATATGGAACCAGGAAAGAGCTCAAATAGCCAAAATAATCCTAAGCAAAAGAACACAGCTACCCAATTTCAAAGTATACTATAAGACTACCGTAACCAAAATAGCATGATGCTGGTGCAAAAACAGACACATAGACTAATGGAACAGAATGGAGAACCCAGAAATAAAGCAGCACACTTATTAAGGTGGACTAAAACAAGCAATGGGGAAAGGATTCCTTATTCAATAAATGGTACTGGGATTAAAACTGGACTCCTTCCTTTCACCATATACAAAAATTAACTAAAGCTGGATTAAGACTTAAATGTAAAACCTAAAACTATAAACATCCTAAAAGAAAACCTAGGAAATGCCGTTCTGTACATAGGACATGGAAAAGATTTCATAACAAAGACTCCAAAAACAATAGCAAGAAAAGCAAAGATGGGCAAATGGGACCTAACTAAACTAAAGAGCTTCTGCACAGCAAAATAAACTGTAAACAAAGTAAACAGGCAACCTCCCAAATGGGAGTATATATTTGCAAAGTATGCATCTGACAAAGTCCTAACATCTATAATGTATAATCTAAAAGGACCTTAAACAAATTAACCAGCAAAACACAAAGAACCACATTAAAAAATGGGCAGAGGACAGGAACAGACACTTCTCAAAAGAAGACATACACAACCAACAAGCATATGAAAAATTGTTTAACATTTCTAATCTTTAGAGAAATACAAATCAAAACCACAAATAGATGCCATCACATGCCATTCATAATGACTTTTATTAAAAAGTCAAAAAATAACTGTTGCCAGCAAGATTGTGGTGAAAAGGAATGCTTATATACTGCTAGTGGAAACGTACATTAGTTCAGCCACTTTGGAAAGCAGTTTGATTATTTCTCAAAGAGCTTAAAATAGAGCTACCTTTCAACTCAATGATCCAATTACTGTGTATATACCCAAAGGAATATAAATCATTCTACCATAAAGACACATACATTCGTATGTTCACTGAAGCACTATTCAATAGCAAATATGGGGAATTAATGTAGATACCCATCTATAGTGGACTTGGTAAAGAAAACATGATACATATGTATGATGGAATACTACATGGCCATAAAAAGAACAAGGTCATACCCTTTGCAGCAACATGGATGGAAATGGCAGACATTATCCCAAGCTAATTAATGCAGGAACAGAATACCAAATAATGCATATTCTTTTATAAGTGGCAGCTAAACATTGGAGTACACATGTACACAAAGAGGAGAATAGACACTCAGGCCTACTTGAGGGTGGTTGGTGGGAAGAGGGTGAAGATCAAAAAACTGCTTATTGGATACTATGATTAATACCTGAGTGGTGAAATAATCTATACACGAAACCCTCATGACATGCAATTTACCCATATATGAAACCTGCACAAGTACTAGCTCCACATAAAAGATGGAAAGAAAAAAATGAAAATGTTTCCCCTCCAGTAAAAAAAAGAAAGAATGAAAGAAATGCTATACCAATTTCCATACCCACCAACTGTGCATGTGCATAAAACTTTCTTCATACTCCTGCCAACACAGGGTAGCAATCTAAGGGGCTAAAAAAAATCTCGTAATTGTTTACTTTGCATTTGTTAAGAGTGTGTGTGTGTGTGTGTGTGTGTGTATGTGTTTGAGATGGAGTCACTGTCTCCCAGGCTGTAGTGCAGTGTCATGATCTCCGCCTCCTGGACTCAGGCAATTTTCATGCCTCAGCCCCCTGAGTAGCTGGGACCGCAGGCACATGCCACCACACTTGACTAATTTTTTTATATTTCTGATAGAGACAGGGTGAACATTTTGCTCAAGTTTGTCTTGAACTCTTGAGCTCAAACGATCCACTTTCCTCAGCCTCCCAGTGTGCTAGGGTTGCAGGCATGAACCACCGTACCTGGCCAGCATTTGTTAATTGAAGTTAAAACTCAGGCCATTTATATTTTCCTATGAATTTCCTATTTCTATCCTTTGCTCATTTTGTTTTGTGTGGGTAGAGAGTGGATTATACTGTATTAGGTGTGAATTTAACTTTGTTATTCACAAATAAATAGCCAGTTGGCTAAGTGTGATCTAATTTATTTATAAATTAAAGATTATTTAATTTATTAAGTAATCTATTTTTTTCTAACTAATTTTATATGCCACCACACTTATCAAATACAGATCCTCATATATGTGTCTATTTTTGAACTCTCTTATTTTCTTTAATCTGTTTGTCTAATCATATTTCATTAGCACACTTTTTTGTATATGTGAATTTATGGTATCTTTTTTATGTTTGGTCATATTTTTGTTGGAATTACAGTTATAGCTTAACTGGGGGAAAACTGACATGGTATAAATGCTTACTTCTATAGTTTGAGGACAGAATCCAGCACACCTGTATCCTTAATAAATAATATGTGGTGATGCCTTCACTACCACCTGGTGACGGTACAAATGACCAAAGGTCTCACCTGAAATCCTGCCCTCATGCTGAAATGTAGCCAAAAGTTATATGAACAATAATTCAACTATTACCAAGACTTTACCTCTCATGAGTGCTTTGTTTTCAGTGAAGACAAATTGTTCATTGTGGGGCTTGAACACAGTCTTGTGGAAATCAAGACTTTTGTGCCTTTTGCTTATGCTGCTTCCTTTATCTAGAGTATCCCTTCTTTTCTTTTCCCAGCAAACTTCTATTTATCTGTCAAAACTCACTTCATTCTGTCCTTTCTCTGTTATGATTTCTCTAATAGGCAATTATATTACTGTGGAACCTATGAATTAAACCATTAAACCATATTTTTGCTTGTTATTTTTAACTCTAGGATTTTATGCCTACCGTTTCACTGAAATGGGCTTGTAATGCACCAAATAACTTCCAAGTTATTAAATCCAGTAGTAAAATTTTAGTCCTCATCTTATTCAAAATTATATGTAGCAAAAGATAGTTTTAAACATTAATTTTCTTGGAATCAGTTTCTTGACATTACTTCTAGGTTCCTATGCTCTCTTGGTTTTTCTCCTACCTCTCTGGCTTCTTGACTGAATCTTCCATATCTCACCCACCTCTAAACTTTGGAGTGATAGAAGGATCAATTTCAGAGCTTGTTTCTATGTACACTCACTTTTTAGGTACTATCATTCAGTCCTATGACTTCACATGCCATCTGAATGTCAACGATTCCTAAATTGTACATACGCAGCTAACACTATGCCCCTGAAATTATAACGTATATCTAACCACCTACTTTATATCTTTACTTGGATGTCTGTTAGGCATCTCAAAGTTAACACGTCCCAAACTTTAGTCATGTTCCCCACCCTTTATCACCAAACCTACTTAACCTTCAGTCTTCTCCATTTCAGGTAATGAAAATTCCATCCTTTCATTTGCTAAGGCCCAAAACCTTGAGGTAATCTCTTGGAAGTCTCTGTAACACTCTACATCCTATCCAACAGCAGACTGAGGAAATTCTGCCTTTGGAACATGATCTCAACACTTCTACCATTACTACTGTAATACAAACTGTCATCTCTCATCTGGATTAATGCAATAGCTTACTCAGTGGTATTTTTGCTTGCCCTTAGTCTAAAGTGATACTTTTATAACATGGATCAGACGTTGTCACTCCTCTTCTTGAACCTTTCCAATTGTTTTCTATCTCATGCACAATAAAAGTCAAAGCCTGACCATGACCTCCAAGGCCTTATGAACTCTGGGCTTCTGCTACCTTTCTGACCTCATCTCTTACCACTCTTCCCTTTTCTGTCTGTGCTTTTGCCAAAGTGGTCCCCTCACTATTCCTGGAATGTACCAGATATGCTTTCATCTCAGGCAACTTTCGTTAGTTATTCACTCTGCTTAAAACATTTCTTCTAGATTGTCCTATGTATTTCTCTGTTATCATCTTTATGTCTCTGCTCAAATGTTAGTTTCCTAAAAAAGACTTCCTTCATTAAAATAGCAGTCCCTAATAACTCACTGTATTTTACTTTGCTTTTATTTAACAGTGTCTGACCTTAGATATCTGTTAATGTGTTTATGTCTGTCTCTCCAAATTGAATGAAAGTAACACAAGGACAGGTATTTATTTTTCTTGTTCACTGGTATGTCCCCCAGTGTCTAGAATAGTGCCTGGGACATAGTAGGCATTCAATGACGATATGATAGATGAACAAATGAATGAGTGGCATATGTAATAAACACACTTATTTCATATCACTTTTCCTTTCACATCCCTGAGCTTAATTCCATTACCATGTTTCACCCCAACCCTTACCATTCTTTACTTCTTCCAATTTCTGATCGTATGAGATAAATCTCAGTGATGGAATAAGAGTCATGAGTGTGTGTTATATATGTCACTTGAAAATCAAACTGGGAGAAATAAAAATTTTCTACTTTGTTGCAACCATTTAAACAATCTTGTCAATCTTGAACTGCTTTGATAAGCTCAATGCCTGATATACAGTAGAGCTTAAATAGATGTTTGTCGAATGAATAATAGAATAAAACCCACAGGGTGAAATTTATCCAAGAAAATTGTCAAGTTCTATTCTTGGAATCATTGAGTCAACTATTGTATTACAAACTATGGGAAACCCAGAATTCATGAAAAACAACAACAGAAGGGGATTTCACTTAATCACTAATTCAATATGACCCAACATTGATGATGTGACTGCCAACATTACTCAATCAGTCGTGAACAGGTTCTTCATCAAATATTGCTGGGACAACTGGATATCCACATACAAAACAATGTAGTGTACCTTACTTCTTACTATATTCAAATATTAACTAAAAATAAAGGCTAAAATAAGAAGTAAAACAGTAACATATAGGAGATTTTTTCATGACTTGCATTTGGAATTGGATTTTTACATATAAAACCAAAACCTCAATTGATAAAAGAAAACATAGATAAATTGAACATCAACAAAATTAAAAACTTTTTTTTGTGCATCAATGAGCACTATCAAGAAAGTGAAAAGGCAACCTGCAGAATGAAAGAAAATATTTGCAAATCATATATATGATAAGTGTCTAGTATCAAAATTTTTTTCTTTCTTCTTTCTTTCTTCTTCTTTCTTTCTTCATTCTTTCTCTTTCTTTCTTGCTTTCTTTCATTTTTGACATGGAGTGTCACTCTGTTGCCCAGGCTGGAGTGCAGTGGCACAATCTCAGTTCATGGCAATCTCTGACTCCCAGGTTCCAGCGATTTTCCTGCGTCAGCCTCCCAAGTAGCTGGTATTACAGGCACACAACACCACACTCAGCCAATTTTTGTATTTTTAGTAGAGATGAGGTTTCACCATGTTGGCCAGGCTGGTCTTGAACTCCTGACCTCAGATGGGCCACCCACCTTGGCCTCCTAAAGTGCTGGGATTTCAGGCATGAGCCATGGTGCCCAGCCAGAACACATAAAGAACTCTTACAACCCAAGAAAACAAAGACAAACAAGCCACTTAGAAAATGGGCAAAGGATTTGCACAGACATTTTTCCAAAGATATACAAAGCACATTAAAAGATGCTCAACATCACTGGGCATTAAGGAAATGTAAATCAAAGTCATAGTATGATACTACCTCACACCAACTAGATTGGAAAAAGTAGTCATACAAATGGCAAACAGGAATATGAAAATGTGCTCAACATCATTGATCATCAGAGAAATGCAAATTAAAACTACAATAAATTATAATCTCACTCCAGTTAAAACGGATTTTATCCAAAATAGGCAATAACAAACATTAGCAAGGATACGAAGAAAAGGGAACACTTTTACATTCTAGGTGGGGGTTTAAATTTGTACAACCACTATGGAGAACAGTTTGGAGGTTTCTCCTAATCTAAAAATAGAGCTACCATATGATCCAGTAATCCCGCTGCTGCGTATGTACTCAAATAAGAAAATCAGTATATCAAAGAGATATATGCCTCCCTATGTTTGTTCCAGCACGGTTTGCGATAGCTAACATTTGGAAGCAACCTAGGAGCCCATCAACAGATGAATGGATAAAGAAAATTTGGTAAATATAAACAATGGAATATTATTCAGCCACAAAAAGAACGATATTCAGTCATTTGCAACAATATAGATGGAACCGGAGATCATTATAAGCCAGGCACAGAAAGAAAAACATCACATGTTCTCACTTATTTGTGGGATCTAAAAATAAACACAATGAAACTCATAGACATAGAGAGTAGAAGGATACTTTTCAGAGGCTGGGGAGGGTAATGGAGTGCAGGTGGGGAAGTGGGGATGGGTAATGGATACAAATAAATGGTTGGAAAGAAGAAATGACACCTACTCTTTGATAGCACAACAGGGTGACTATACTTAACAATAGCTTAATTGTACACGTAGAAATAACTAAAAGAGTCTAATTGGATTGTTTGTAACTCAAAGGATAAATGCTTGAGAGGATGGATACCTCATTCTCCACGAAGTGGTTCTTTCACATTGCATGCCTCAATCAAAACATCTCATATACCTCATAAATATATACACCTATTATGTACCCACAAAAAAACCCAATAAACAAACAAACAAATCAAAAAACAAATCAATAATTAGTCATGCAATGTGAAAAAAAAATGTAGGGCCTCAAAAGTCAGTTTGTAGCTCTTCTCTCATAAATACTCCATTTCACCTGGAGGACTATTGGACAGTACCAGCCTTCTTCATACTTACTCTCAGGGAGTGCATATTCTTCTCTAGGAGGCTCAGATACTTGCAGGTCAAGTCTTAATGGACTTGGCAATGAGGGAGAAGTTATTGACCTACTTCCCAAATCCCAAGAAAGTCCTGAATTATTGATATTGGTAAGGCATCCACAGGTCTCAATGATCAATATTTTCGTGGCTCCATGCTGTTCCACTTGATAAATGGTATAACTCATGTATTTTATTTAAGTCCAGCAAAACAAGGATTTGTTGAAAACTGACTTAGGGCCAGCCATATTTAGGCTACTGGGTTTTTGATGAGCCTCTATTAATGTAATTTTTAAAACCACATTACTGAGGTATGATTGACATGTAAAAACTGTACATATTTTATGTATACAACTAAATGAGTCTGAGGATAAGTATATTTTCATGAAACCATCACAACCATCAAGACCATAGACATATCTATCACCTCCCAAAGTTTTCTTCTGTCTTTTTCACTATAATAATTGTTTCTTGTGAGAGCAGTTAACATAAGGACTCCCCTCTTATCAAATTTTAACTATACAACACAGTACTGTTAAGTATAAGCATTATACTGTCTGGTAGCTCTCCAGGACTTATTTACCTTGCATAACAGAAACTTTGTATCCTTTCAACATCATCTCCACATTTTCCCCGCCCTCCAACCCTGACCACTAACATGTTTTTTTGTGTATGAGTTTGCCTGTTTTAGATTCTTTATATAAGTGTTATTATATAGTGTTTGTTTTTCTTTGTCTGGCTTATTTCACATAGCATCATATCCTCCAGCTTCATCCATGTTGTCACAGATGGCAGAATTTACTTTTTTTTTTTTTTTTCCGAGATGTAGTTTTGTTCTTGTTGCCCAGACGAGTGCAATGGTGCGATCTCAGCTCACCGCAACCTCTGCCTCCCAGGTTCAAGTGATTCTCCTGCCTCAGCCTTCTGAGTAGCTGGGATTATAGGCATGCACCACCACGCCTGACTAATTTTGTATTTTAAGTAGAGATGGAGTTTCACCATGTTGGTCAGGCTGGTCTTGAACTCCCAGCCTCAGGTGATCCGCCCGCTTTGGCCTCCCAAAGTGCTGGGATTACAGGCATGAGCCACTGCACCTGGCAGAATTTACTTGTTTTTAAAGAATGAATAACATTTCATTGTATGCATATATCACATTTTCTTCATCCATTCATGCACTAATGGACATTTAGGTTGTTTTCATGTCTTGGCTATTGTGAATAATGTTGCAATAAACACTGAAACACAAATATCTCTTTGAGATCCTGATTTCAATTTCTTTAGATAAATACCTAGGAGTGGTATTGCTAAACCATATGGTACTTTTATTTTTAATTTTTTGAAAAACCATCACACTGTTTTCCATAATGACTAACAATTTACACTCTCATCAGAACTGTACAGTAATTGTTCCTTCTCCACATACTAACCAACGTTTGTCACTTTTTATTTTACTTTTAAAAAAATAATAGCCATCCTAACAGTTGTGATGTGATATCTTATTGTGATTTTGATTTGCATTTCCCTAATGATTAATAATGCTGAGCGCCTTTTCATATACCTTTTGACTGTCTGTATGTTTTCTTTGGAAAAAAAAATGTCCATTCAGGTCCTTTACTCCTTTTTAAATTGGGTTATTATTAATTTTTTGCTATTGAGTTGTAGGCATTCCTTATATATTTGATTATTAGTCCCTTTATCAGATATATGGTTTGTAAATATTTTTTCCCAATCCGTAAGATGGCATTTCATTTTTTTTTATTGTTTCCTTTGCTGCTCAGAGGTCTTTTAGTTTGATGTAGTTCACTTGCTTATTTTTGCTTTTGTTACTTTTGTTTTTGGTTTTATATCCATAAAATCATTGCCAAAACCAATGTGAATGATATTTTCCCTGTTGTTTTCTTCTAGGATTTTTATGGATTCTGGTCTTATATTTAAGTCTTTATTCAATGCAAGTTAATTTTTGTATATCATTTAAGATAAAGGGCCAATTTCACATTTTTGCATGTGAATATCCAATTTTCCCAACACAATTTAATATTATTTTTCATTTTAAAAAATTTACTTATATTTTATATGTTTTAGTTTTAAAATTTTTGTAGATATTTTAGTCTTTATTGGTTCACCATTTATTTTTTTAAATTTTTTAGTTTTTGTGAGTACATACTAGGTGAATATGAGTTAGAGGAGATATTTTAATACAGGGATGCAATGCACAATAATCGCCTCAGAGTAAATAAGGTATTTATCACCTAAAGTATTTTCCCTCTGTGTTGCAAACAACTCAGTTATACTCTTTTAGTTATTTTTAAATGTACAATTAAACTTTTTATTATAGTCACTCTGTTGTGGTAGCAAATACTAGGTCTAATACATTTTTTCAATTATTTTTTAAACAATTAAGGATCCCCATTTTCCCACACCACTGAATTACCCTTTCCAACCTCTGGTAAACATCCTTCTACTCTCTATCTTCATGAGTTCAATTGTTTCCATTTTTAGCTCTCAGAAATAATCCTGAACATGTGAAGCTTGTGTTTCTGTGCTTGGCTTATTTCCCTTAGCATAATAGCCTCCAATTCCATTCATGTTGCGAATTACAGAATCTCAATATTTTTTATGGCTAAATACTCAATTGTGTATACCTACCACATTTTCTTTATCCATTCATTTGTTGATGAACACTTCAATTACTTCCAAATCTCAGCTATTTCAATAGCGCTGCAATAAATATGAGAGTGCAGATATCTCTAAGATATATTGCTTTCCTTTCTTTTGGATATATACCCAGCAGTAGGATTGCTGTATCATATGGTAGCTCTATTTTTAGTTTTCTGAGGAACCTCCAAACTGTTCCCCATAGTGGTTGTACTAATTTACATCCCCACTCAAAATATACACGTGTTCCCTTTTCTTCGCATCCTTGCCAACATTTGTTATTGCCTGTGTTTTGGATAAAAGCCATTTTAACTGGAGTGAGATGATATTTCATTGTAGTTTTGATTTGCATTTCTCTGATGATCAATGATGTTGAGCATATTTTCATACGCCTGTTTGCCATTTGTATGACTCCTTTTGAGAAATGTCTATTTAAATGTTTTGCTCCCTTTTTAATTGGATTATAAGATTTTTCCCTATAGAGTCGTTTGAGCTCTTTATAGACTCTGGTTATTAAACCCTTGTCAGAAAGGCAAAATTTTCTCCCACTCTGTGGGTCATCTCTTCACTTTGTTGATTGTATCCTTTGTTGTGCAGAAACTTTCTAACTTCATGTGATCTCATTTGCCCATTTTTGCTTTGGTTACTTGTGCTTGTGGAGTATTGCTCAAGAAACTTTTGCCCAGGCCAATGTCCTGGGTATTTTCCCCAGTGTTTTCTTGTCGTAGTTTCATAGTTTGAGATGTTCAATTCAAATCTTTAATCCATTTTTATTTGATTTTTGTATATGGTGAGAGATAGGGGTCTGCTTTCATTCTTCTGCATATGGATATGCAGTTTTCCCAGAACCATTTATTGAAGAGACGGTCCATTCCCCAATGTATGTTACTGGCACCTTTGTCAAAAATGAGTTCACTGTAGATGTATGGATTTATTTCTGGGTTTTCTATTCTGTTCCACTGATCTGTATGTTTTTTCATGCCAGTACCATGCTGTTTTGGTTGCTATAGATTTAGCATAATTTGAAGTCCGTTAATGTCATTTCTTCATTTTTGTTGTTTTTTGTTGGGATAGCTGTGACTTCTGTTTTTTTTTTTTTTTTTTTTTTTTTTTGCTTTTGTTTTTTGTTTGTTTTTATGATTCCATATACATTTTAGAATGGTTTTTTAGTATTGTGGGGGAGGACTTTGGTATTTTAGTAGATTTGTATTGAATCTGTAGATTGCTTTAGGTAATGTGGATAATTTAACATTGTTGATTCTTCCAAATTTTTTTTTATTATACTTTAAGTTCTGGGGTGCATGTGCAGAACGTGCAGGTTTGTTACATAGGTATACACGTGCCATGGTGGTTTGCAGCACCCAATCAACCCGTTATCTACATTAGGTACTTTTCCTAATGCTGTCCCTCTTCTAACTCCCTACCCCCTGACAGACCCCAGTGTGTGATGTTCCCCTCCCTGTGTCCATGTGCTCTCATTGTTCAACTCCCACTTATAAGTGACAACATGCAGTATTTGGTTTTCTGTTCTTGTGTTACTTTGCTGAGAATAATGGTTTCCAGCTTCATCCATGTCCCTGCAAAGGACTTGAACTCATCCTTTTTTATGGCTGCATACTATTTCATGGTTCATATGTGCCACATTTTCTTTATCCAGTCTATCTTTGATGGACATTTGGGTTGGTTCCAAGTCTTTGTTGTTGTGAACAGTGCTGCAATAAACATACATGTACATGTGTTTTTATAATAGAATGATTTATAATTCTTTGGGTATATACCTAGTAATGGGATTGCTGGGTCAAGTGGTATTTCTAGTTCTAGATCCTTGGGGAATTGCCACATTTTCTTCCACAATGGTTGAACTAATTTAACATTTCCAATCCTTGAACATGGAATATTTTTTCAATTTTTAGTGTTCTCTTCAATTTCTTTCATCAGTGCTTTATTGTTTTCATAATAGAGCTCTCCCACTTCTTTGGTTAGATTAATTCTTAGATATATAATTTTATGTGTGGCTATTGTAAATGGGATTACTTTTAAATATTTTTCAAACTGTTCACTGTTGAACAGTTTGCTACTGATTTTTGCATGTTGATTTTGTACACTGCGACTTTACTGAATTTGTCAGTTCTAATAGTTTTTTGTGGAGTTTTTAGGCTTTTCTAAATATATTATCATATTCTCAGCAAACAAGAATAATTTGATTTCTTCCTTTCCAATTTGGATGCCCTTTATATTCTGCTCTTGTCTGATTGCTCTAGCTAGGACTTCCAGTACTAGGTTTAAGAACAGCATTTACATGGGTCTCCTTGTTGTGTTATGGATCTTAAAGAAAAAGTTTTCACTGTTTCCTCATTGAATATGATACTAGCTGTGGGTCTGTCATATGTGACTTTTACCATGTTGAGATATGTTACTTGTTTCTCCAGTTTTCTAAGAATTTTTTTAATCGTAAAAGGATGTTGAATGTTATTAAATGCTTTTCAACATCAATTGAAATAATCATATGGTTTTTCTCCTTCATTTTTCTAAGTTCCTGTGTCAGACCTTCTGTTGTCCTTTGAAACTTCCAAAGTAAGTTGCCCACAAAAATACAAAGTCAAACTTAATCCCCATGGTATGACAATAAACTGTCTCTAGATAACAGTTTGATGCTAAATGAAGACCACTGATCTATTTGATTTTAAGGGTAACCTACTGCTTGGGGAAGGGGTGCAGGGAGAGTATGTGTGACATGCTTTACTGAATCTGTGTTAATCACATCTTTCCCCACCTTTGTTCTAATTTTAGAAGCCAGGCAGAGAAATCAAACTGGAAAATTACCTAAAGATATTACAGTTTTCTCTTGTGAAAAATGGAGATTGTTAGTGTGACGGTAACAACCAACTAATAAAATTTAGAGACTGGACTGCTTGTTATGTCTGGGGTTCACTGGAAATAAATGATTCACTGGAAAAATTCTACTGTTAAAAAATGAGGTTTATAACTTGCCCTAAATATAAAAAGCGATGTAGTTTTTATTTATTTATTTATTTTGTAGTTTTTATTTATTTTTTTTTTTTCAAGATGGGGTTTCACCATGATGGCCAGGCTGGTCTTGAACTCCTGACCTCAGGTGATCCACCCACCTCAGCCTCCCAAAGTGCTAGGATTACAGGAGTGAGCCACCACGCCCAGCCAACAAGGGATGTATTTTAACAACAGATGTGTTTTTTCTTGGGAAGCAACCATTTCTCGGCTTAATCATAATAGCAATAGTAAAGGCTTTGAATTTACTAATGGTTTTCTTATCTTATTTGACATTTATTTTTACAGTTAATCACTGCATTTTATTATTCGAAGATTTAAATATTAAATAGAAACTAGCTAGCCTAATATAGTCTGAACAGAGTTAATATCTGTCATAAGACTCATTTTAATAGATTTCTATCCTTTATTCTGTTGATATTATGTATCACATTGATTGATTTGCATACATTGAACCATCATTGCATCTCAGGGATGGCACTGGCTCGTGATGAATGATCTTTCTAATGTGTTGTTGAATTTAGTTTACTAGTAGTTTGTTGAGGATTTTTGCATCAATATTCTTTAGAGATACTGGCCTGTAACTTTTTTATGCGTCTCTGTTTTTTATATCAATGCTAGCCTTGTGGAATGAATTTCAATGTTTTCATTTTCCTCTCTTTTTTTCTGAATAATTTGAGTAGGCTTGGTATTAGATCTTCTTTAAATGTTAGGTGGAATTCACCAGTGAACTATTGGGTCCCAGGTTTTTCTTTACTGAGAGACTTTTTCATACAGCTTCTACCTCGTGACTTATTATTCATCTGTTTGGGTTTTGGATTTTGTATCAGTCTGCTTTCAGGCTGCTAATAAAGACATACCCAAGACTGGGTAATTTATAAAGGAACAAGGTTTAATTGACTCACAGTTCCACATGGCTGGAGAGGCCTCACAATTATGGCAGAAGGCTAATAAGAAGCAAAGCCACATCTTACATAACAGTAGGCAAATGAGCTTGTGCAAGGGAACTCCCACTTATAAAACCATCAGATCTTGTGAGACTTATTTACTACCATGAGAACAGTATGGGGGAACCACCCCTATGATTCAATTTTCTCCACATAGCCCTGCCCTTGACACATGGGGATTATTGCAATTCAAGGTGAGATTTGGGTGGGGACACAGCCAAACGATACCATCCCACACCTGGTTTCTTTCACATCTCATGTCCTTGCATTTCAAAACCAATCATGCTTTTCCAACAGTCTCCCAAAGTCTTAAAGTCCACCATCCAAAGTCTCATCTGAGACAAGGCAAGTCCCTTCCACCTATGAGCCTGTAAAACCAAAAGCAAGTTAGTTACTTCCTAGATACAATGGGAGTACAGGCATTGGGTAAATACATCTATTTCAAATGGGAGAAATTTGCCAAAACAAAGGGACTACAGACCCCATGAAACTCCAAAATCCAATGGGGCAGTAAAATATTAAAGCTCCAAAATGATCTCCTTGACTCCATGTCTTACATCCAGGTTATGCTAATGCAAGATGTGGGCTCTCATGGCCTTGGGCATCCCTGCCCTTGTGGCTTTTTAGGGTATAGCCTCCCTATTGGCTGCTTTCATGGACTGATGTTATGTCTGCAGCTTTTCCAGGTGCATGGTGCAAGCTGTTGGTGAATCTACCATTCTGAAGTCTAGAGGATGGTGGCCCTCTTCTCACAGCTCCACTAGGCAGTGCCTCAGTTGGAACTCTGTGTGGGGGCTCCAACCCCATATTTCCCTTCCACACTGCCCTAAAAGAGATTCATGAGGGTTCTACCCCTGTAGCAAACTTCTGCCTGGGCATCCAAGCATTTTTCATACATCCTCTGAAATCTAGGCAGAGGTTCCCAAATGTCAGTTCTTGACTTCTGTCAAGAGTTGGGGCTTGAACCCTCTGAAGCAACAGCCCGAGCTAGAGTTCAACAGAGATGTTGGCCTCTTTTAGACACAGCTGGGGATGCAATGCACCAAGTCCTGAGATGGCACAAAGCAACAAGGCCATGGTTCAGCCCATGAAATTATTTTTTTCCTTTTAGGCCTCCAGGCTTGTGATGGGAGGGGCTGCTGTGAAGACCTCTGACATGGCCTGGAAACATTTTCTCCATTATCTTGGTGATAAATATTTGGTTTCTTGTTACTTACGCGAATTTCTGCAGCTGGCTTGAACTTCTCCTCAGAAAATGGGTTTTTCTTTTTTATTGCATCATCAGCCTCCACATTTTTTAAAATTTTACGCTCTGCTTCCTTTCTAAACATAAGTTCCAATTCCAAACCATATCTTTATGAATACATAAAACTAAATGCTTTTAACAGCACCCAAGTCACATCGTGAACACTTTGCTGCTTAGAAATTGTTTCGATCAGATGCCCTAAATCATCTTTCTCAAGTCCAAATTTCCACAGATCTCTAGCGCAGGGGCAAAATGCCACCAGTCTCTTTGCTGAAGCATAACAAGAGTCACCTTTGCTCCAGTTCTCAACAAGTTTCTCATCTATATCTGAGACAAACTCGTCATGAATTTTATTGCTCATATCACTATCAGCATTTTGGTCAAAGCCATTGAACAAGTCTCTAGGAAGTTTCAAACTTTCCCACATTTTCCTGTCTTCTGATTCCTCCAAACTGTTCCAACCTCTGCTTGTTACCCATCTCCAAAGTTGCTTCCACATTTTTGGGTATCTTTCCAGCTGCACCCCACTCTACTGATATCAATTTACTGTATTAGTCTGTTCTCATGATGCTTACGAAGACATACCTAAGACTGGGTAATTTATAAAGAAAAGAGATTTAATTGACTCATAGTTCCACATGGCTGGGGAGGCCTCACAATCATGACAGAAGGTGAATAAAGAGCAAAGTCACATCTTACATGGTGACAAGCAAGAGAGCTTGTGCAGGAGAACTCCATTTATAAAGCCATCAGCTCACAGGAGACTTATTCGCTATCACAAGAACAGTATCGGAAAACATCCCCATAGTTCAGTTATCTCCACCTAGCCCCACCCTTGACACATGGGGATTATTACAACTCAAGGTGAGATTTGAGTGGAGACACAGCCAAACCATATCAGATTTCTTTCTGGTTCAACCTTGATAGTTTTTATATGTCTGGGAATTTGTCCATTTCTTCTAGATTTTCCAATTTATTGGGATATATTTGCTCATGTTAGCCACTAATGATCCTTAGAATGTCTGCAGTATCAGTTCTAATGGCTCCTTTTTCATTTCTGATTTTATTTATTTGGATCTTCTTTCTTTTTTCTTAGTCTGGCTAAAAGTTTGTCAATTTTGTTTAACTTTTTAAAAAACTAACATTTTGTTTCACTGCTTTTTTATCCTTTAATTGTGATTTGATTTATTTCTGCTCTAATCTTTATTTTTTCTTCTCCTAAGTTCTGGTTTGGTTTGCTTCTGTTTTTCTAGGTTTTTAACATGCATTATTAGATTGTTTATTTGAAGGTTTTCTTGTATTTTGATGTGAGCACTTATAGCTGTAAACTTCCCTATTAATACTGCTTTTGCTGTGTCCCATAGGTTTTGGTATGTTGTGTTTCCATTATCATTTGTTCCTAGAAAATTTTCAATTTTCTTAATTTTTTCATTGATTCACTGATCATTGAAGAGCATATTGTTTAATTTCCATGCATTTGCATAGTGCCAAAATTTCTTTTTAATAATTTCTACATTTATTCCATTGTGTTCACAAAAAAATTTTGATATTATTATTATTATTTTCTTTTTTTTAATTGCATTTTAGGTTTTGGGGTACATGTGAAGAACATGCAAGACTATTGCATAGGTACACACATGGCAGTGTGATTTGCTGCCTTCCTCCCCATCACCTAAATCTGGCATTTCTCCCCAGATATTATTTTAATTAAAAAAAAGTTAAGACTTGTTTGTGATCTAACATATGGTCTATCCTTGAGAATTATCTATGTGCTAAAGAATAAAAATGTGTATTCTGCAGCTTTTGTATAAAATGTTCTGTAAATACCTATTAGATCCATGCAGTCTACAGTGCATATTAAGTCTGATGTTTCCTTGTTAATTTTCTGTGTAGAAGAACGGGCTAATTCTGAAAGGATAGTGTTGAAGTCTTCAGCTATAAGTCAGAAGCATTGGGGTCTATCTTTCTATTTAGCTCTAATATTTTCTTTATATCTCTGCTTGCTGTTATGTTGGGTGCACATGTATTTAAAATTGTTATATGCTCTTGCTGAATTGACCCCTTTATCATTACACAGTTACCTTGTCTCTTCTTGTACTTTTCGTCTTGAAATCTATTGTTCTGATTAGTATAGTTACTCCTGTTCTTTTTTGGTTTCCATTGACATGGAATATCTTTTTGCATTTTTTTTAAATTTTCAGTCTCTGTGCATCTTTATAGGTGAATTGTGTTTCTTGTAGGCAAGAGATCATAGGTTTTGTTTGTTTTTTTTTTAATTCATTCAGCCAGTGTATGTCTTTTGATTGGAGAGTTTAGTCCATTTGCATTCAATGTTATTATTCATAAATAAGGACTTTAGCCAGGCATGGTGGTGAGTGCCTGTAATCCCAGCTACTTGGGAGGCTGAGGCAGTATAATCGCTTGAACCCAGGAGGCAGAGGTTTTGGTGAGCCAAGATCATACAACTGTACTCCAGCCTGGGTGACAGAGTGAGACTCCATCTCCAAAAAGAAAAAGTAAATAAATAAATAAGGACTTGCTTCTGCTATTTTGTTATGTGTTTTCTGTTTTTTGTTGTTGTTGTTGTCATCTACCTTTTTTCTTTCCTTCCTGTCTTTATCTAGTGAATATGATTTTCTCTAGTTATATGATTTAGTTTATTGCTTTTTACTTTTTGTGATTCATTGTATATTTTTTGGTTTGAGGTTACCTTGAGGCTTCCAAATGCTATCTTATAATCTATTATTTTAACCTGATAACAATGTAACATCCATAAACAAACAAGCAAAAATAAAACTAACAAAAACTGTATGTTTTAAGTTTGTCCTCCTGTTTTTTAACGTTTTATAATTTCTATCTTATTTAATGACTGTCTTGAAAAGTTGTTGTAGTTTTTATTTTTTATTAGTTCACTGTTTATTCTTTCTACTTAAGATAAAAGTAGTTTACATACCATACTTGCAGTGTTATAATACTCTATATTTTTCTGTGTATTTACTATTATCACTGAGTCTTGTAGCTTCAGCTGATTATTGCTCATTAATGTCCTTTTCCTTTTGATTGAAGTGCTCTCTTTAGCATTTCTTGTAGAACAGGTCTGGTAGGGATGAAATTGTTCAGCATTTTTCTAGGAAAGTGTTTATTTTTTCTTCATGTCTAAAGGATACTTTCACTAGATATGCTATTCTGGAATGAGGTTTTTTTTTTCTTTAGCACCTTAAATATTTCATGCCACTCTCTCCTGGCCTTCAAGGTTTCTACTGAAAAGTCTTCTGCCAGAGGCATTGAAGGCTGTACTGTATGTCATTTGTTTATCTTATCTTGCTGTTTTTATGATTCTTTCTTTATCCTTAACCTTTAGGAGCTTGATTTTTAAATGTCTTTAGGTAGTCTTCTTTGGGTTAAGTCTGCTTGGTGTTCTATACCTATTTGTACTTGGATATTGATATCCTTCTCTAGGTTTGGGAACTTCTCTGTTATTATCCCTTTGAATAAACTTTCTACCTCTCTCTCTTTCTCTACCAACTCTTTAAGGCCAATTACTCTTAGATTTGCTCTTTTGATACTATTTTTTAGATCCTGTAGGCATGCTCATTTAACTTTTTTTTTTACTTTTATCTCCTCTGTGTATTTTCAAATGGCCTGTCTTCAGCTTCACTAATTCTTTCTTCTGCTTGATGAATTTTGCAAGTAAAAAACTGAAGCATTCTTCAGCATGGCAATCGCATTTTTTCACCTCCAGAAATTCTGCTTGATTCTTTATAATTATTTCTGTTTGTTAATTTTTTCTGATAGAATTATGAAATTCTTCTCTTTACTATCTTGAATTTCCTTGACTTTCCTCAACACAGCTATTTTGAATTTTCTGTCTGAAAGGTTGCATACCTCTGAGTCTCCAGGATTGGACCCTGGTGCCTTATTTAGTTTATTTGGAGAGGTTACGTTTTCCTGTATGGTACTGATGCTAGTGGATGTTCTTCAGTGTCTGTACACTGAAGAGTTAGGTATTTATTGTAGTCTCCACTGTCTGCATTTATTTGTAACTGTTCCTCTTGGGAAGGCTTTCCACATATTTGAAAAGACTTGGGTGTTATAATCTAGCTCTATCTGCTTTCGGGGGCACCCCAGGCCCAGTAACACTGTGGTTCTTGTAGACTTGTAGAGGTACAGCCTTGATGGTCTTGGACAAGATCTAGAAGAATTCTGTGGGTTACCAGGCAAAGACTCTTATTCTCTTTCCTCACTTTCTCTCAAACATGCAGAGTTTGCATGTTTGGGAGAAAGTAAGGAAACATTACTTTGGGAGAAAGTAAGGAAACATGTTTGGGAGAAAGTAAGGGAACAAGAACCTTTGTGGCCACCACCACTATGAATACACCAGGTCAGACCTGAAGTCAGTACAGCACTGAGTCTTGCCCTACGCCTGCTGTAATTACTCCATGGCTGCTGCCTATGTTTACTCAAGGCCCTAGGGCTCTTCAGTCAGTAGGTTGCAAAACAAGCCAGACCTGTGTCCCTTCCTTCAGGGCAGTGAGGTCCCCAGGCCCCAGGTTGATCCAGAAGTGCCATTTTTACTCTAGTCTAGGGACTAGAGTAAAAACCTTTGAAGTCTACCTTGTGTCCTATTTTAGTCTCACTGAGCTCACACTCAAACCGCAAGATGCAGTCCTTCCCAATCTTCCCTTCCCTTTCCAAAGGCAAAGAGCCTCATTCCATAACTACTGTCTCCCCAGGCTGTGAGGAGTACTGCAAAACTAACATTGATGATCCCTTAAGGCGCAAGGCCCCTTAAGTCAGATTTTCATGAATACCGCCTGGCGTAGGACTCGTCCTTCAGGGCAATGGGCTGGACTCTGGCCAGGGCAGGTCCAAAAGTGTCATCCAGCAGTCACATTTTAGAATCGAGGACCCCAATTGCCCACTTGGTGCTCTGTTTCCCTGTGGCCATGCTGGTACCTAAGGTACAAGACAAAGTTCCCTTTGCTTTTCCCTTTGCTTTTTTCAAGCAGAAGGAGTTTTGCCCTCAGGCCACCAAAGCTGGTAATGTGCTGAGTCTCACCTGAATCTAGCAAATTTCAGAGGCTCACCCACGGCCCTCAATGTAGTACCTGGGTATTGCTGCTGGTCATTCAGAGACCAAAGGTACTTCATGTAGCAAGTGATAAATGCTGCTAGGACTGGGTCTTTTTCTTCAAGGCAGTGGGTTTCCTTCTGGCCCAGGGTGTGTCTAGAAATGTCGTCTGGGGTCAAGGGCCTGGAATGGGGTTGTCACAGCTCTAAGCAGTGTCCTATCTTGCTGTGGCTGAGCTGGTATCCTAGATGCAAGACAAAGTCCACTCCACTCTTCTCTCCTCTCCTCAATTGAAAGGAAAGGGTTTCTTTTGGAGCTGAAAATTGTGTATCCTGGGGTTTCAGGTAGGGTGATGCTTACATTCCTTTGACTGTCCCAGCCGGTATTTCAGTATGTCATGTGCCCCCACAATCTACTGTGTCTAGGTTCAACTCTAGGATTCATATAATTATTCTAGTTCAATTCTAGAATTCGTGTAATTCTAGTCCTTATAACCTAGATTTCCTTTCAAGTTTACTTAGAAACCTAGAGAACGCTGGCCCTCAGTGATGAGGTTTGTGGGAACTCGAATTTGAACTGCTGGAATTGGCAATTCTCCTCTGGCTGTGGCTGGCTTAAAAGCTCCTTCTGTGTGTGGGTGTCAGCTGAGTTTGGTCTGGTTTTTATTTCTGCTCTAACAGGACACAACTGAGTTCGATGCCACACAATTGCTGTGTTCCCTCTTTCCCAGTGCCCAGAGAAGCTCTCTGCACCAAGCCACCACTTCTGGGCATTGAGGGAGGTGTGACATTGGTAACTCCGGGCAGTTTTTTTGATCTCTTCAGTGCCTCTTTCAAGGATATGAAGTTAAAACCAGGTACTATGAGTGCTCATGTGATTTTTGCTCCTTATGGTGGTGTTTTTTCTGTGTAGTTAACTTGCTGTCCTTGCAGGGAGGGGAGGGATGATTAGTGGATCCTTCTATTCTGCCATCTTGCTGCACTTCTCAGCATGAGTACATCTTTCGTTCTCAATGACATTGTTGTTAGCCTAGGTGGCCTGGAGGTGCTGTTATATTAGATTGATAAAGAATATATGTGACCAATTGCTTTTACTAATCAGAGTCCTGAAGACAGTAAGATCCTGGCACTGATACATGAAATAATTGACCATATCTGAAAATATTTCTCTGGTAGTCAGTTTCAAATAAATAGTAATCTGGTGATGCCTTATGGTATAGTGAAACATGCATCAGCTTTGGGATTAGTCAGAGCTATACTGGAATACTAACTCTACCATTACTAGTTGTGTGACCTTGAGTCTCATGTTCTCATCTTTTTGAAATGTCCTATTTCTTTTCTTTCTTTTGCTCTTTCACTCTTTCTTTCTTTTCTTTCTTTCTTTCTTTTTTTTTTTAAAGATGGGGTTTCACCATGTTGGCCAGGATGGTCTCGATCTTCTGACCTCATGATCCACCCACCTCGGCCTCCCAAAGTGCTGGGATTACAGGCATGCACCACCACATCCAGCTAATTTTGTATTTTTAGTAGAAATGGGGTTTTTCCATGTTGGCCAGGCTAGTCTCAAACTCCCGACCTCAGATGATCCACCTGCCTCAGCCTCCCAAAGTGCTGGGATTACAGGTGTGACCCACTACACCTGGCCTTTCCTTTCTTTCTTTTTAAGATGGAGTTTCGCTCTTATTGCCCAGGCTGGAGTGCAATGGTGTTATTTCGGCTCACTGTAACCTCCGCCTCCTGAGTTTAAGCAGTTCTCCTGCCTCAGTCTCCTGAGGAGCTGGAATTACAGGTGCCCACCACCAGGCCTGGCTAAGTTTTTGTATTTTCAGTAGAGACAGGGTTTCATCATGTTGGCCAGGCTGGTCTTGAACTCCTGACCTCAGGTGATCCACCTGCCTTGGCCTCTCAAAGTGCTGCTATTACAGCTGTGAGCCACTGTGCCTGGCCTAAAATGACCTATTTCATATGAGTCATAGATATAAGCATTAAATGAGGTAATATACAACTTAATAGTTAACATTAAGAGAACATCTGGTGGGGGATGCCCATGACCCGTGAAGCCTCAGAAGGAGTGTTACAGTCAGTACTCATTTTAGCTTTGCTGTCTGCAGATGGCTTAAGTGTTTAACAGATCAGTGGACCCTCTGCCTTTTCACGAGGACAGAAGATCAGTGTGACAGGCTTCTGCATCCTAAGCTTTTGCCTGGCATCCAGGAAAAATCAGGTCCCACGAATGAATTGAAGGATAGTAAATTCAGGAGATTTTATTGATGATGGAAGTGGCTCTCAGCAGGAAGGGTATCTGATCTAGAAAGGGGATGGAGCAGGAAGATATTCTTCCCCTGAAGTCCAGCCACCTCCAGCTGGACTCTTCTCTAAAGTCTTGCCATCAAGCTGTCCCTCTGAAGTCAAACTGCTTCACTTTGATGTTCAGTTACTTCTCTGTTCCCCTTCTCTGCTCTTTGCCAGTGAAGCCTGGGGTTTTTATGGTACAGGATAGGGGGGTGGGGAGGGGCAGTTGTGGTTTCGGAAAAGGCAACATTCGAGTGGGAAAACGGGGATGTAAATTTCCAGGCTTTAGGGTGGGGCCCTTGCCAAGAACCCCACCCTTTTCTGCCTAGAATTTCTCTGCCTTCCATCCCTATCACTGTTTTAAGTATTTTATGGATTATCTCTTTAAAACTTCACAGCAATTCTATGACATAATGTTATGAACTGGACTGTGTCACC